>JARDVA010069405.1:0-11962 GCA_030265315.1 Mopalia swanii
AATAATGTGCTTGCTTTTTGTTGAACTTTAAACTTAGTAAGTAAGTATCAAGCTGCTTAAAAACCCCAAAACAATAGCCTGTCTTTTATATTTACAAAACAAGGAAACTAAATATCCCAAAAGATCACACTTGGACCATATAAAAAAATGTAGACAAAAGACATAACAAATATGAAAGTTAAACATGCACAACAGCTGATTTTAGTAGCTTATTAGACACCATATTATTTATGAGCTGACACTTTACACGGTGTAGACTTTTCATGTAGCTGTCATAACTATCAATTGGGAATTTACTTCCATAAACTTCCTTTTTTAAAAAATTTGGTACCCATGCAAAGAAACAAAGCCAAATATATATAATGAACAAATTTTTTATAAACATGTAAGTTAAAATTGACCTAATAATAACAATTTATCTTATCCCATGTATCCAAATGTAACAAAATATTCTTTATCACTGATAATGAACTGATAAAAAATATGTGGATCTTCTTTAACTGATGTAAACCTAGTGTAAAAAAATAAACCAGATTATATTCCAATGACCATAAAGGAAAACAAATATACTTCCTAAATGCCTGTAAAGTAATTTATTATTTTGAAATTAAAATGCAGAGCAACAATATAATGTTTTACATGTAGTTCAAAATCTGCTACAGGACAAAATCAGTCGTCCCATATCTTCAAGTATCTTGGCTATGAATAATTTTCACAATCAGTCTGGTTCGTATCTATTTGGACGATGTGTTACAAATTTTTTACCATCAACTTCAGTACAGACAAGAATGTTTCTAATACAGTCTACTGGTACTGTCACATAGCATGAGGATTCACACACATACGAGGTGTGACTACACAAACTTCCATAATCATTATATGGAAAAACACTTGAGCTCGCCTTTAGTTCTTTTAACATCGCCACATCTTTATGTTTGCAGTTTGCTGTTGTACAAGTACTTGCAGAAGGTATGCAGTCAGTGCAGTATTTCTTTATAAAATAATAAACTTGACCAACTATCCGAGAGTCCTTATGGTAACACTCAACAGTGTAAGAGTTTCTTTTTGTGATAGATTTACAGGATTGTGACGGTACAGTCAGATTTCCATTTTGTAATCTAGTAAAAAGTTGATAAGAGCCTGGATCAAGAGAACAGACTGATGTTAGTGCATTTTTCTGCTCTGTTGTTAACTCATTCGATGCCAGAAAGCCAGAAAGTTTGACGCCTGCGCAACTACCAGGATATTTTGAGAGCTTGCTTAGAAAAGCACCCAGTGTTGGGTCAGAGATATACTGATGGTTTAATGATGGTAATTTTGCCAGTGTTGCAACAGCATCTACTATCTGCAACTCTGGATGTTGTGTTCCATGAAACAACTTAAGCAAGCGGCCATTAAAATCTTCCAGTGAAAAGCATGAGTAAGTCCATAGAGGGCCTAGATCTCTTACAACATCTACCAGATGAAGTAGCTGGTGAACATTTATACTCATATACTGTTCACCATAGAGAGCACTAAACATGCATACAAACTGAACAAGTAATTTGTGACAATGATGCAACTGTTCATGAGAAATACTTTCAAGGTTCAATGTATAAGCAGCTTCAACCAGAAGCATATAATGCTGGAAAAACTCTGATTCCATAATACCAAGTAACACTGGCAATGAATAATAGTACAGCCAAGATCGGCATTCAGAAGCTTTCCAGTATTTTTTGTGCTTTGCAATACTCCTTGGTACCCTAGAAATATAATTGGGTGGTTTGATAGTGAGAAGTCTTTCATCTACCTCAGTCACAAATTTACTGAGAGAAAAGATTTCCTTGGAAAACTTGCTGTCAAACCAGAGGGCCAGGAGGCGTCGCACTATCCCAAGGTATCCTGCATGCATGAAATCAATGGCAGTACCATTAATAACATCACCTTGTACACAGGAAAGCCATGAAGGGCCTTTTATGCCAAAGATGTTTTGATTGGTATCATGTGCTGACCTTGCATGCTTAAGTGTATCTGCATGAGTTCTTTTTGGTCCATCTATGTTTTCTTTGTCAAAAGGATATACCCATACTGTTCCATGCCCTGTTGGTACACTTCTCCCAGGCTGCAAACACTTAGGGCAACCAAACTTACCATTGAACTGAACCATGTTTAACATGATACACTTGGCTGGTAGATCACAGGTACCACAGAGCAGTTGTACTCTGGTGAGGAAAGGCACTGTGGAGGAAGGCAGTGTTACCTCAACCCCATTTTCTTTTAGATCATTTAAGCTTTTTGCTATTGGCTCCCAAAATGTCAACATGCATGGTTTGGTCTCTCCAAACCAGAGTCCCCCAAGAATAACGTTTTCTGTTTTGGTTCTTTTGTTGAATGGAAGCTCATTGATGGTGAACAAAATAGGCCAAATACTAAATTTGGAAGACTGAAACAGTGGAACACCATCTGTGTACCACATCAGTGATATATTTTGTTGATTATGAGGAATAGTACCTGTACTACATTGTTCTCTATACAGACGACCATCATAGATATCTTCTATGTTTTTTGCAGTTTTCTTGTTTTTTGTGAACCGATGTTGAAGTTCCTCATAAAAACCAGGTCTGCTGTAAAAATCTTTTAGTTGTGGTGCTAACGGAATTTCAATAAAGTAAGACATGTTGTTAGTTAACTTTCCATTGCAAGCTTTACAATTGTCTTTTTCACAGTCTGCAATGCTCTTTGAGCAATTATTACAAAACTTGTGAATAAATAATGGATTTTTCAAATGCTTAAAAAACTTTCTGAACTTGTATAACGAAGTTAAACATTGGTTAGGTTTTATACAATGAAGAGATATCAAAACCAGCAAATCTGATAAACCTTCTCCGGTTAAGCCATGAAAGAAAGTGAAATTCAAAATAAGAAGTAAACTGGCGCAGACAGATATTGGTGCTCCTGGATATAAAGGTAAATCTTCTGTAACCGTGCTTGATTCTGGGAGTGAAAACCAATCTTTGTCACTCTGAAACTCATACTCATTCTCATCATGAAACCAATCTGGTATCTCTTTGGGCACATCCAACTGTTCTGAAATGGGTATGTTTGGTGAACCTAAATGATAGAGAAACAAAGCTACCATTATATGAACTATACATTAATATATGCATATGTAAGACATTTATCAAGTGGGCCCTTTATTTCCAAGAGGGCAGAGTTAATAGCATTTAGACACTACAAGTAGGTAGTCTGGGGTAGAATCTTACTGGACTATTTATAGGAATTGTGCTTTCACATTTTTTGTTAAACATTTTACCAGTTATTGTTTACTTTAAATTAATTACTACAATAGCTACAATACTTTGAAATCCATTGACATCAGTTTGCTGTAAAGTAAGATAGCTTTGAAATGTATACTACATATACATGTAACAAGTAAATCAATATTTTGCTACCTTTGTTGTTTAATTCAGGATTTTCATTTTCTTCCAAGATGCTTTTTGTCTTCCAGCTTTCATTCATTATTCTGGAGATAGAAGTTTTTCATATATATCCCCATTTTATGTATTAAATTTATTTCTTCTAGTATTTTCTTTTCTTCAGTTTGTAATGGTGATCATCAAATCAAAGGGTGGTGACACTATAGACCATTAGTAGTCAAAGTCATAACAGTAAATTGTGATTTCACCTTCTGTATCTTAGAACTACATGTATTTATATGGCTTTTTTGTCAAAATAAACATGACTTTTAAAATAAAAAGACCATAGGCAGATAATGATGATTCTCAATGAATGGATAATTTATTCAGCACTTCATAGTATTTACTGTATACTCAGTTTGCTTACCCCAGAGCAGAGTATTGGCTGCTGAAGTCCTTGTTAGCTTGCATAGAACTTTCATTTTCTAAGGCATTTCTGCTCACAGTGGAACATTCAATATTCCAGGAACCTCTGATCTGAGCAGAGTTGTCTTTGCTCTCTGAGTAAGAAGCTTCAATCTTCTCGAAATTTCCCAACTTTGTTCTACTTGTATCTGACAAATGCCATTCAGGCATTTCAGTTAATGCTGCGCCAGACCCTTGCTGCAAGCTGTCTCTCTCAGAAAGCGACTTAATCTGAAACATAACAAGAAGATTATACTCATTAGCACTGGCTTTTATGCACTGATGTCTATAAAGATAATTTAATGCAAGGTCTTGCTGGCTGGGCCTCTTTGCTTAAATGTGAGTGTATACATTATGCACAACTACATGTACATGCAACTTTTTATTAAGATATATTAACAGGAAATTTTTACGTTAAGCTTAAATTGTTTATTTCTGGCTCTCAAATACACAATTACATTAATTACACTGCTAGAGAGTGATTTATTTCTATACACAGAAATAAATTACTAGTTACTTAAAATCTTTCATAGTTGATAGCTCACTGTGTGAATGAAAATGGTATCTCAGTTGTACATGTATTAAGTTTGTTTATTGCTAATGCTTTATATTAATCAATAAATTATCATGTGGATTTAATCAAATTCATATGTGTGTAAGCATGATTATCAAAACTTTCAAAAACCATTACACTAGAATATAATGCTCAGATTTATATTCCTCATCAAAGGATTTAAAACAATTACCCACAATCAACCATGGTACAAACTACATGTACTCTTCAAATTCTTAACATGAAAAGATATGATTAAAAGAAGAGTATATAAATACATGTACAGTGCAATTTTTTTTTATAGAAAATAAATATTTTCTACTCACCAGTCTTTGGCTATGCTTCCTTCTCCATAGAGTTGTTCTTGACATGTTTTTACTTATACTATGTTTGCTCTTGTAGGAGGCCATCACTCTGAACAATGTATTGTCAATTAATAACAGCTCTTTTTTGTGCAAGTCAGATTCTCATAGAATTCACAGATCCACATCTAACATCTGCTCTTATGCATACATGTAGGTGTGTGTGTAGTTCCATAGCAGTATATTTCAGTTTGTGGTCAATTTAGCTGGGACATACACATGTATGCTGGCTATAATACAGGGTGGGGAAAGGATGATGTGGGACCTATCTATTACCACCCAAGATCTCTTCTTACTCAAATCTGTCATACAATAATATAAGCCATGTCCAGCATACATGCACATGTATGAAGAAAATATCTCTTGTTTTTTGTAGAAAAAGAAACTGAATAATATCCTCATGTACCTGTTCTTAACCCTGTACTTCTTGTTACCCCTATATTAAGTTACATGGAATATTCCCCAAACTGCTGGATAGATCACACATCAACTAAAATGAATAGTTGAGTAGTAGATATAGAACTACAATGTACATTATACCAGTGACAGTATAGTCAGAGAAGGACATTTGTCTAGTATGAACATTAACATACCTTAATCATGTTTTCATTGGTAATTTATGCTTCAAAAATAATAAAAGATACATGTCCATGTACTACTAGCAACATTCTCACAAGAGAGCATGCAAACAGGGAGTTTACCCATTGTACTGGGCTTCAGTCAACAGTATATAGAATGGTTTCCTCTGATATCTTTGATAAAAGGTTTGAAAAAACTCATAATACAAACACCAGGCATGTCTTATGCAACCTCATAGTAATTGCTGGTAAATGGTTTCTAGGTTTATCATTGCTGTGTAACATACAAATACATAGATGTCATTGTATCTCATCACATTTATTGCAGTAAACACTTGAACCAATTGTACATGTAGTGCAAGACTGTACATGTACTTCAAAAGTACTTTAAGGAAACTAGTATAGTCTTATCTGTATAGGATAGGCCAGCTAGAACTTTCCTCAGTATACATGTACATGTATATACAGTAGATGACCATACAGAAAAACACATGGTCCAAGGGTAATACTAGAACCCTTCCCAGTGGTTCAGTGGCCATACAGGTCATTAAAGAAGTCATAAATTTGTCATTCTCTGGACACACTAAGGTTCAGGGGTTTAGATGTCCCAGCAGTCCACAGAAGTGATTTTGTAGTTGAGAGAAAGAAACACTAAATATCTACACATAGGTTGTACACAGTTATATTGTACATCATGGAAGAAGTTGCCCAATTAATGGTTAATACCAAGAAGACTGGATCACTGACTGCTGTTGTCTTCTGGATGAAAGATAAAAAAATCAGCAAGGAGCCAGTAGGCAACATAAAATGTGAAGGTGACCCAGAGGAGGGACAAGTGGCACAAGTGCGATTTGGTAAAGGGAAATCCTATTACCCAGCAAAAATTCTTAAGATAAGTGGTAAGTTTCAGTTTCATCCTTGGCTTTCAGTTTCTTAGTGTATTTTGTGTAGTTGTCTATTATTTTTCAATTAACTCTTTGTGTTTTCTTAACTTTATAATGCTTAAACTGTAAACAGTTAAACTATACCTAGAAAAGCAAACATGTACATGTAGATTATATCCTGTATAAAATAAATTCCAATGTCACGTTATATAAAAAAACTAAAACAGACATGTTTATTCATTTTATATATGGTACCGGTATTCTACTTCTTTCAGAAGATGGACAAGAAGTGGAGAAGTTCTTCCACAATTTTCTCCAAAAGATGGAAGAGCATGTACAGGAAGGCACTTCAAATCTTCCTGAGAAGCCAATAACAGCAAAGGCTGCTCGAAGTGAGAAAAAGAAACAAGGAATGGAAAAAATAAAATCACAAAAAGCACTGGCTGCCAAAGCACTTGAAGTTTTGGAGGGTCAACAAAATAAAAAAAGAGCAGACACATCTTTGGTTTTGTCAGAAAACCCCATGGATGTAAATGTTTCTGAGAGCTCATCCACTGTGACCCTCCATACAAGTGACCCCTGCACATATGCCATTTCTCCTACATCAACTGGTTGTAGTATCACAGAAGCTGTGAACACTGTGCTTTGGCCGGACAGTTACGACAACAGCAATCTGTACAGACCAGTACCGGTTTATCCACAGAGACCAGGCACATCATACACTTCATTATTCACTAGGGCTGAAGAATTCCAGGCATGGAAAGAAAAGTATAATCAACTGGAAGAAGATCTAGCTCAAGAAAGTAAGTATAATGGTACATTTAAAATATAACATTTTATTAATCAACATCCTTATGTTAGTCTGATAAATTCTTTAGAAACATAATATTACTTTTAAGCATAAAACTAAGCTTTGAAGTACTGTACATAGTGAAATAATGAAAAGCAAATAAGCAATGTTCAATCCATCAATTTGTCTTTTTGTTTTGTTCACAGAAGCCAAACATGCTTTGGAAATCTTGACTATGCAAACAGCTCATGCCAAAGAAATAGAAGTTATGAAATTGAAGATAGAAAAACTACAGAATCAATCTCGACAAGCAGACTCATTACCAGGTGGGTGTAAGATAACCTCCTGTTCATATGCTACCTTTGCTTTTACTTGAACATCCCATAAAATAGCGTTGCAAGATAACCATACCAAAAAGTATTTGTCACAACCAAGTGATTCATTTAAACAGGTACATGTTGATACAGGTACATTAAAACTGTATATACATGTATATTGTTTTCAGGTTAGCTAAAACTTTTAAGAAACCTTGCTTTCAACTCAGCCCTTTCCTGCTGGCCTTTGTCTAGTTCACATCACAACTATTTATTCATTGTTTGCTTCAGTCAATAAGATTGCATTTCACCAAAGTGCAATTATAAACAACATGGCTGGTATTCCACGTTTGTCAGCAAATATACATGACATTTTAAAAAACTATTACGTACACAAATATATCTAGAAAATAAGCTGATAGATTGTCTTCTCAGTAAACAGTTAGTTTCATTACACTCATACTACATTCAGAATACATTTTACTGTCTGAAATAACTGTCCTCAAACTTATGTAGGAGGAAGTGATTTGACTGAGATTTAGAGCATATTTTCAAAGTAAGCCTTTAGTGGTAGACCTGGTAGACCTGTTAGCCACTCAGCTTGTTAGTGTTAGAATAAACACATCTGGACTTTTAGCGCTGATGTCAACCAAAAGTAGGTCTTATTGAGAAAGTATGATTGGCATTAGTTTGTTGTAACTGAAAAGTTAAAATAAACAATATTCAATTAGTATATAGTCTATATGAGCTGTAGTCTAAATTGACTAAAAGCTACAATTACATGATTTTATTGGTTAACAAAATGTCGCTGACTTAAGATCTGGAAAAAAAGTATATCTTTTTGGGGGGAATTTTGTGACTTCAATATAAACAAGTAACATTCTATATCTAGCACTTTTTGTTGGCAGCATCTGAATTCACGCCAGGGAAAATAAAGTTTCTAAGGGACCTCGCTTCAGATATGCAAGACAGATTACATAAGGTAAGCATTGGAAATCTTAATTGACATACCCTGAATCACCTCGATTTTCGTCCATATAAGGCTGCATTAAAAGTTATTTTAAGGACTTAGAAATGGTGCATAGAAGACAGATTTAACATTTTTGCAGTTAGGAAACATCAGGATTTCTCTTTGTTTCCCAGGAACCATATCTAGTTCCTTAAAATAACTTTTAAAGAAGCCATATTATGGACGAAATTGGAGGTGATTTACTACTATTTAGACCATACATGTATGTATTGAGAAGGAAACCTTACTGTAAATACATGAGATTTAGGTTTGTCATGTACAGTTTGACTATCTGCAATTTCTGTTTATTCTAGAAAGAAGAGTTGGCGACTTCCACATCAGCAGGATGCAGAAAGAGGCTTCATTTGGATCCAGTCTATACTGCAGACAAGTTACATGAGGTAAATGTTTGATTTCAATTTTCAGCATTCAGCAACTGCACAAAACAGAAACTCCATAGCAATTTCAAATAAAAGGTGGGGTTTATTAATTGTCTCCCATAGATAACTGTCAACTTTTAAAAAAATAGTTTCTCCCTTTGCAACAAATGATGTGATTCCACAAAATTGCACATTCTTATAGTCAACATAGTCATTACTTTTTTTTGTTGTAATTTGACTATTCCTATTGAACATTGAATAATCTGCTCTTTCTTGAAGAGTGGAAGATATGCCAACATGTAACATATAGCTTCTCAAATAAAACAGATGAATTTTACTATACCTTTTCTCAATGAAGTTTCCTTTGATATTGGTTACTGCATATAGATGGCAAGCATCTTACATGTCAATATAACCGTAGGTACCATCAATACATGTATGTAACTGTTACATGTAAATATAGAAACTGAATACCAGGGATTGACAGAGCTGATTGGCTCCAGCTTCATGTCAAATTGATAGTTCGATGCATCGTTACACCCCTACTATTAACCTGTACATTATGCAATTATCACTTTTTTCCACAGGCTGACCCATTCACTCGTTCTTCCTCTGGATATGACATTCCACTGCAAGAAGTTGTCCAATCACCATCAGATGTAAGCCTGACGTAATAATTGGACAGACATTTACTGATATAAGATTATTTTCACATGCAATTCATGTCGACTATATCACCCTAAATTACCTAAGAATTCTTCCATAAAATCAATACTTTTGAAGATATTTAAACTAAAAGGATTTACAAATTGAGCCTTGGAGACAAATGGCACATTTTTCAGTTAGAAGGCATCAATATTTCATAAAAACCTTCTCAAGTGTAACTAGATCTCAGATACAAGTTATTTCAATGGTCTATGTCATTTTTTTTTCATTTATGGACATATTATTCACTTCCTAAATACAGCTGTATTTATATTATCTGATCTTATTCAAAGTGTGGTTTCTCTTCCCATTGGCAGAAGTATTGTTAATGATAAAAATACTGACACTATTCTGAATACATACACAAACTATCTTTTACAGAGCATTCCTCTGGTGGATGACATTACAGATGTTCTTATCACTAAAGAACAACGGTCAGCATGTCTTTTAAAGGCGGATGGAAAACCTGAGCTGCTGGTTCGTGAGTTGTTGGCTGTGTTTTTTTCCATGGAACAGCTTGCAAATGGGTCGGCTTTGGGTGTGAGAAATGCACACAACAGCAAAGTGCAGACCACAGTGGGATTGGACTTTAAGGTTATCAGTGCCATAAAACGTAAGTTTAATGTTATCAATGAGTTATCTTTAACACTTCTGCAGACATACATGTACACTGAAACTTGAGTTATACCAGTTATTGCACAGTATATGTCAGTACTGTACTATGTCTAAATACAATGTAACATGTACTTACATTGTACATGTTACACCATTTGATACATCTCTACAAAGTGTTAATCTCATTAACACACTCTTTTTAACTTCATGTAATAAAGACATGAATAACATGTAAGTACATGTAACTTTTCTGGTTGCCTACATTTCAAAGTAAATAGATATTTTCAGGACATTATAAAAGATGACATCTTAAGCTGGAACTACCGATTCCAAACAAAATTAATATTTTGGATCTAGTTAAGTTAATTGTAAACATACATATGAAACTTTTTTTTTCAATTTCTCCACAGGTTTTGTTCTTTTGAAGTTCAAGCAACCATCAGGCCAACCAATTCTTAAAGACAAGGATTTTAATGCTGTCATTAATTCCAAATGTGCAACTGCCAGAAGGGCATTGCAGGTGAAGATGCAATGAATGAAGATTTGGTGACACCTTCACCTCCAAAAGAAACCTTTAATATGAAGACATAAACTCTCAAATATGACCGTATCTAATATGTTTCATCTATATGTATTTAAATATTCAAGTGATTTTTTTTGCTATTATCTTAGTTCTACAGCACAGAACTAAATGTGCAGTGAGCAGTTGGGAGAAAGCATCCTGTTGCCAGACCCTAGAAGAAATTTATATGTAAACAAGTTGTTTAGGAGTATTTTGTTACTATTTTGTGTAGTTTTGTGTTACAGCATAGCACAGAATATTAATTACTGTCTGTAGTTTGATGGCCTTTTTGGTGCATTTCTTATAAATTAAGTGTATAAAATACTCCAGAATACACCAGGTAGGGAGGTCTTTGTTGCCTTGGTGCTCTCAGATCTAAGTGGCAACAGGAAGCCGATCTGCTGGTCATGTTTATAACATGTCTTGTGATTGTCCTGTATTGTCATTGCTTGTTGTCACATTCATGTAGATGGTAGTTTCCTTTTCTCATTGGACTGGCACATTGGCATAAAAGTGATCAGCTTGAAACAGCACTGTCCTGAATAAATTGGACAGAGCTGTCTGTTACCCTAGAGCTGAAACAGGGAGCTGATCTGTTTGTGATGTCTGTGTATTGTGTTTCGTGAGGAGGATGGTTTAAATTCCTTCATCCATTGGACTGGCACAATATCATATAAATAATATATCCTTAAGTAAGGCTCTCAACCCTAATCAAACAAACCTAACTACAAATGTATATCTTCACTGGGTTTAGACTTCAGGACTTGTTCTGTCGTGAGCATCTGTAGCTCAGTCGGTAGTGTGTTAGGCCTGTAACCAAAAGGTCCCGGGTTTGAATCCTGGTTGAGGCAAAAAAGATTTTCTCAATACATTTATTCAATATATCTTGTTGTGTATTTGAATACTTCTTACGTGTATAATTACTTTCTCAATAGTCACAAAGTTCTCACAACAGCTCATGTCATTGTTATATCAATCTTCATGGTATAATATAAGATTCTACATTTATGTTTTTATTGTTATAGTTCTCTTTATTGGTGTAGTCCTTCTAATATACAGTTCAATCACCAGCTGAACCGAATGCACTAGTGGTTGTAAGCTAGCACATGTTGTCACTGTTAGCTAGCGCAAGCTAACAATGTTAGCTAGCGCAAGCTAACAATGTTAGCTAGCGCAAGCTTACAATGTTAGCTAGCGCAAGCTTACAATGTTAGCTAGCGCAAGCTTACAATGTTAGCTAGCGCAAGCTTACAGTGTTAGCTAGCGCAAGCTAACAGTGTTAGCTAGCGCAAGCTAACAGTGTTAGCTAGCGCAAGCTAACAGTGTTAGCTAGCGCAAGCTAACAGTGTT
>JARDVA010069516.1:0-11961 GCA_030265315.1 Mopalia swanii
GAGACGCGGTGAACGGAACGCCCAGTGTTGTGTGCAGGAAGTGGACCGTTTCGGGGGCGGTAGTGTTATGGTTTGGGGTGCCTTTAATGGTCCTGCCCGTTCCGACTGATGGTGGTTCAAGGAAACCTTAGCCTACTGCTGCAGGATACAGAGATCAAGTGCTCATTCCAGAGCTTTTGCCATTCATGGCCAGCTCATGGCCCAGGTCTGACATTCCATCAAGATAATGCCAGACCTCATACGGCCAATTTAACGCGGAATTTTCTTAAGAATGCTGGCATCGATGTCATGGAGTGGCCCTCAAGGTCTCCCGACCATAATCCCATAGAACATGTATGGGATGTGTTGAGCAGAAGTTGATCGCCTTGCCAACACAAGTGATTATTTTTCAAATTTAATTCCTGACCTAGAAGACGTCACCATCTAGAAGCGCCCTCTAGTGGGATGCGTGAACCCCAAACACGCACATTTAGTTACATATAGCAATTGTTGTATTGTTAAGGGTGTGAGCTCTAAAATATATGTCAACAAAATAAATGTATTTAATGTGTATGAGTTATGGATTTTATCGTTCTCATAAGGTCATGTATAAATGAATAATATGTTAATTGATGAGATTTAGTGAAACCCCCTCTTTTCTGTAAATTTTTCAAATATCCACTTATTATTTGCCTTTGTTGTCTTGCCATATAGCTGCATATATTTAATTATATAAGCCTTAAAATAGCCGCTGCATGCTGACGCAAAGGGTATGACATAAGCTCACCTTACTTCCTACAGGCGAGCTAAAAAATAAGAGCAGAAATCAAAATTTAATTTAAAATATAATTTTTTATAATTATTAAATTTTTATCTCTTCATTTAGTTTTTCGAGTCAAACAACTTCAACTTAAAAGGACTCCCATCTTGCATCTGCGTCTGTATATTGGAGGATGTCTGTTTAAACTACAAGGAAATGACTTGTACTTGTATACTTACGGTGTAATGCCTTTCGTTGTGCATAGCTGGGTTATATCCTCGCTGTATTGTCACCCTGGAGCTCTGAGCAGTACAGGTCAAAGTCTCGTCGTCTGTCTGTTGTTAGAAAAAAGACAATCAAAATAAACAAGCTGAATAACTCCGCTAAAGGCTCCTTTTGGTAACATATGCTCACAATCCTGTTCAGATCCCGTGTTTTAAAACAATTTTGACAACAATTTCCGTTTGATGAGTATAAGCTATGCTGTTAATCATCTTTGTTTTTAGTACACTTTAATGGAAAGCAAGTCGGACTGTGGTATGAGTTAAATGAAAATAAATTTTATTTTAAAAACGTATTCTCAAGATATGTGTGCAAAAATAATGTAATAAAAAATGGCGGCCACTTTTGCAAACGGAATTTTCTGAAATGCATTCTCTTCCATTGAATATTCCCAACAGGAAGACTTTAGGGCCAAAGTTTACAATAAGTCAGATAATTTGATTAGAATTTATCATTTTCAGTGGACAGAAACATGCGAAAATTGTCAAAACCGCAATAACCGCTATATTGATCTGCATAAGCACTATCATTCATACATTGCAAGCACTGTCCATCATTACCAACAATGGAACTTTGTATTGTGTCCAGTGATTGTCCTGTATTTGTCCCGTCTTGCATTTGTTTGCTGAGATTGGTATGGAGGGCGGTTCCTTTCACCCGTGGGGCTTGTACGCCGTTATGTGAGTGAAATCACCTTAGGTACGGCGTTAAACCCTAATCAATCAAACAAACAAAAACACCAAAAAATATAGCTATAAGTATAAGTATGGTTAATGTATTTGGAAGTGACCGTGGTTACCACACATATGTTTTGCAATGCGTTATGTTGCTGAATTTGGCTAATTACAATCCATTGGTCGTCTTGAGAGACAAAGGAAAATATCAAGTCAACAGCTGGATTTCCTTTCCAGTTATTGTGTTTGTAGTATATACAAAGGAGACTATTTTTAACACTCAAAGACGACCACATTATTTTGGGAGATTATTTGAAATGCTACTCCATTCGTCTTCAAGTTACCTTGTTTGTTTGATTGGGCTTTAACGCCCTACTTAAGGGCATTTCACTCACATGACGGCGTGTCAACCCAATGGGTGAAGGAAACCAGCCTCAACACCACTAACAACAAACAAAGACAAGACAGGACAAATACAGGTCAACCACCGGACGTAATACAAGACATCCCACACTGCTATAGCACATGCTGTAAATTTACAGCAAAATTTGCTCGTAAAAATTATACCAGCAAATATTGCTGTAGAATTACATCATTGTTTGTCCTGTGATTTGACAGTTGTTATTTTCATAAAAGCTGTAAATTAACACCATAAACACCCGTTACTGTACAGTGCTATTAAGATCATATAAACAGTTATATAACAGGTTCGTTTAAAGCATCTGTATGTAAGGTTACAGTATTTCCTGCTGCTCAGCTACAGGCACGTAAACAGTGTCAATATTTGCAGATAAATAGTGCATACTATTGTCATATAGATATACATTGTTCTGTCCTGAAAATCAACATTATGGACATGTGAATATGCACCGTGTATTTGTTGATGTACAGGTAACAATGTAGATTTACAGTTTCACATAGGAGTGATCTAATCCGGCTCGAAAAGCGAAGATAATCGGGAAGTGCTGTCGGTATGGGCGAAGTTGATCGCCTTGTCAACACAAGGGATTATTTTTCGAATGTAATTCCTGACCTTGAGGACGTTACCATCTCGAAGGGCCCTCTAGTGGGATGCGTGAACCCCAAACACCCACATTTAGTTCTGGGTCTGGTCGGAAATAACTCCAACTCTTCAACTTCACAATGGGTTACCTATACCAATTGTTGTATTGCTAAGGGTGTGAGCTCTAAAATATATGTCAACAAAATAAATGTATTTAATGTGTAAGAGTTATGGATTTTATCGTTCTCATAAGGTCATATATAAATGAATGCTGTGTTAATTGATGAGATTAAGTGCAACCCCCTCTTTTCTGTCAATTTTTAAAATATCCACCTATTATTTCTATTGCCTTTGTTGTCTTGCGATATTTTCTGTCACACCCAGGTGTTCAGCTAAACAGTTTAAAGAGCATGCGTGAATCAGTCAAACGGCTGCAGCTGTAACATAGTTCATTGGTTCATGTATACAAGGCGTGGTTGTCAAGACACAGACAAGTTTGAGCCAATCAATCGAAGGAAAAACTGCTCTCTCTGAGGTCCACGCTAGGCTATTTTATAGCCATGAAAAAAAAATGCTAATGATCGATAAGTTCTTTACTATAATATGAAAAGTCATAAAACTCTTATGTAGTAAGCTTTGAACTATTAGCGGTGAAAATTGTTGAAAATTGCAGTAGCGGAATACAGATAGTAGTGCTGTAAATATACGAAGATTTTTTATAGTGCAGTCAGATCGGCTCCATGGTGCCCCTAAGCTCTGAAAGTACCAGGAAAACAGGAAGCTCTCTCCAAACACACCGCTGAAGCTTCTTCCCAAGTTTGAAGTTAACAAGTCAAGTTATCGTATTCAAAACGCATTCAGGCGTAAATATCCTACAATTACACAATGGAGCAAGTTATGGTGTTCACATGGCATTGTGAAGCTTAGCACACCAGAACTCACCATCTTCCTGTCATTGGAGAAGCCAACCGAGACGTAACCCTCAGCTTTGCCCATCATTTCAAAGTGGATATAACCGCTATCTTTCCAAAAGGAGAGAGCAGCGTCACAGTCTGAACCGCTGCAATGACGTGGATACAACACACAACCTTTTGATACCCCGCACTGATCAAATTTAAGGTCCAGTTCTTCATTTTTAACCTAAAATGACAAGGAAATAAACGAGAATTGACATAATAATAAAAAACATTGGGTTTTTATTTGTTGATGTTATTAAAAACGTTATATTTCACTATTCACATTTACTAGCTTGAACATACGCATATTATTTTATGGTAGCGCAAAATTTAATAAAATATTTTCGCTATATGTCACTGCTAGACTTGACTTGTCAAAATTAGTCTGTGAAAAAGATGGCTCAGATGGCTAACAACTTAAGAAGTTCAGTTGTGACTTAGACTACTAAATTCAGAGTTTTAACATTGATCTTGGATAGGAAAGTTTTTCCGACAAAGGTGCTGAATTGGGCATGGAATGGAATGGAAGGACATCGGGACATACAAACTGAGTACAAACTCCATTACTGACCTACAGTATGCCATACCAATTTAACATCTTTGCAAAATACTGAAATGCTTGGGGGCATCAATTGTTGACGCATGTATTTGCTTTTTAACATATGCTAATTAACATTACACTTCCATGGCACATGCCACCAGTAGGTGAATTCAATTAGTTGCATATATGAAGATTTGTGGCTAGATGCAAAAAAACATCTTATATAGGAAGCGTCTTAATGGTCTTGCTGAACCCTTGGATCCATTTGGGAGATAAAAGCTAAGCTCATTTGCACGCGGAATAAACGTCAGTATTATATTTGTACATTTGTTTGGAAAGCTTGGATATTCAAGATTCCAAATATGTAGATTTAGTGAAGATCCAATGATAAATTTAAAAAGCAGTATAAATTTAATTATAATCGACAGCGCATATTAAAATTTAGAGCGTTTTTCTCAGAATGTCTATCTGCAAAAATCGTAGGTGTCGGGAATGGCCATTTAAAGATTGGTTATCAATTCAGTACATTTTTGATGGAACAAGATGTAGATGAGCTTGTCACTAGATGTACGGAGTACAATGTAAGATTATGGTGTAAACATGTTGCTGATCACTGCAACTACAATTCAACATCTAACAGAAAGAAAGCCTGTGGAGCAGAGCTGTTGTGGTAATCCCATTAATCCCCAACACTCTTCAATGGCTCACTGAAAAGTTAAACTAAAGGTCCAAATTTAACTATTTGTAATTTTGTTTCATATTTAATTGTCACTATCATAAACTTTGAATGTTTAACTTTAAATAAAATGAATAAAATGTTGATCCCAACGAGTGCAGCAATACGATGTAATGACTGGTATAGCCAATAACATGGACATATCACATAACTACTAAATTTAATCAGGTTAAAGCAACGGACGTAAATTCATTACTGATTCATGAAATCCATCTAGAGCGCGGAAGGAAAATAATCTATTGATATGCGTAAGTTTAAATCAACCAAGGTCTTTATGTTTTGTATTGGCTTAAAAGATCTAACTTTGTTAATAGAATTTGGATTCAAATGTATACCAGCCCAGATTAATTAAGGGAAATAACACCAGTGCCCGCTGAACTGATATGGTGAATCGCCTGGAAGCCAAATACATTCTTACCGGTTCTAATGATCCCAGATTATTAGATGACGTCTGGTCCCTTAGGATCTGGGATTTCTCGTCAAACCAAAACTCCTTGTAGCTGGACACTATTGTGGCTCTAAAACATATAATCTCCACTCAATTTGAATTCAACTAATTGATTCGTTTATGTTTAACATAGAAGTTAGAACTCCTACTCATGCTTATACGACATGCATGTGGAAGGTTTCCGATATAGCCGCGAGGCGATTTGGAAAGCTCTATGCGATGTAGAAAAGAGTGTCTCATTTTTTTTGAAGTTTTTCCTCGTTTCTTTTTTAATGTTTTCTTAAGGTTGTAAAGCTGGAAGTTGGAAGCGTTTGTTAAATAAAAACGTCCTCAGTTATTTATCCATCTACTGTTGGTAAAAGATGAGATGCTGAACACGATGATGAGTTTTTTTAGCTTGAAAACTGGAAAACGATGTAGAGCTTTTCTGCTTCCAGCTTTGTCAGGTTTATTTCGGAAGTTAGAAGTTGGTTTCGGAAGTTTTACAAAACGCAAATTGCAAAGGTTATTACAAATAGCGTTTTTATTCATCTGAGATGATTTACACAAGACTTACTCAATGAATCATGAATATTGTTGTTTTGTTTTTTTGTATTTTAAATTTTGTCGAAAGAAACCACATTTCCTTTTATATTTTTCAAAATATCAACATTGATATCATATAAAATATATATTATACATTTATAAAGCAAAGTGTCAATAGACAGCGCCGTGGTCTTCATCGTTTGAGTGAAAGCAGATTCCAAGTGGTAAAACGGCCAAAAGGTTGAAGCCGGAAGTTGGAAGCGTTTGTAAACTAAAAACGTCCTCAGCTATTCATATGTCCATCTACAGTTGGTAAAAAATGAGATGCTGAACACGATGATGAGCTTTTTAGCTTAGAATGCGAGTTTTCAGCTCGAAAGCTGGAAGCGATGTAGAGCTTTTCTGCTCCCAGCTTTGCCAAGTTGGTTTCGGAAGTTAGAAGTGAGAAGCGATATGGAGCTTTTCATATGTTCAAATTTGAAAATCAAAAGCTGGAAGACGAATTATCAAAAGGGACACGGACCGGCTCGAATCCGAGTTATGTCCGTGGTGAACCATCTTCCCATTGCAAAGACCAAAGAGGTTTCACATTTTTATCCTTGCTGAGATTCGCGTCAAAAACGTGGCAAAAGTTTAATTAGATTTTTGTAGAAACAAGCAGCCAGTCAAAGTCTACAACAAACAAGCATGCCGCAACTGTCAATTAACGTGTCTGTGCTGATGCCAGTTCATTCTAAGGGAAGCTCCTGTGTGATTGGGTGGGGTGAACAGAGGTGATCCGAAAGTAGCTGTTGTAGACTCTAGCTATGAGGACAAGGTAGGACAGGAAAAGTGGCTAAATGTGACGATCTTCTTTTCCGCCTTGCCTCGGTAAGATGGTGGCGGACAGGCGACATATAACTTGTTTATCAGTCGAACAGTGGAAGGAGTTCACCAGTAAAACCGATAAAAGCTAAAGAGTACCATACGTTTGGATGTGGGTTAATAATGTTCAAGTTTGTTCAAGGAATAGTTTAGGTTTTTAACGACGTAGGTAAAAGGGTTTTCACGGGCTTAAGACTATTTTAACTGATATGGCTGCGGCATTATCCAGCATATACATTTTTTTTTTATAAAGAAAGATCATTTTGCTTGCCTCAACGGGAATTCGAACTTGGGTCTCTGACTAGCATGACTAGCGCTCTAACTGATTGAGCTGAGCTACAAATGCCCACAGTATAACTTTCACCCTTTGAAGGCGGCGAATTTTTCTCTAAAGTTAGCACTGACACAGGGTCACTAAATTAGTTTCTCTTTTTATAAATAGCAATAAGATAAACACAACATAAAATGTGAATCGGATTGCTGTGTTGGAAAGGTTAGCATACTAACATTAGCGAGAAAGCTGGTGAAACTTACGTAAAAACTAGATCACCCACGAAGGTATCTGGAGCTCTCCATATCAAAGTCACACTATCAGTTTCATTGCCGTTTCTGTGGGTTAACATATTCTACAATATGAAGGATAAACAAATACATGACTTAATTGGTGGCGAGGCATAAAGACAACAGAATACCAGAACCTATTGCTATTTTATCAAACCGACGGCGGTATCAACTGTTACAGGTCGATGTCATCCATGAAAACGCCGCTCCATTAAACGATACATATGGAAGTCTGGTGACAGACCCCTCAGATAACTGGCATAGGTCAAGGTGATTCCAAACCTACACGGTTCTTTATTTGGATGGTACAGTCATTGCGTGAAATGAAATAAATAAACCGACCATAAAACCGACCGTTTCTTTATAACCCTTTCGGTTCAGCACCATAACTGGGAAATAAATGTGCATCACTCAAAGACTCAGAAGAGTGGTGAACGAGACGCCAAGTTGGGTTTATTGCGATCCAACAGCTCACTAATTTGTTAATTCACACACCTTTAACTTGCAATATAAAACCTTGTTAAATATCAGAATTGTTAATTATAGCAACATTGTACCCACACATTACATTCGACTCAGTGATTTACAGCCCCCACCACCCATGTGTCGATGGAGAGTTAAGACTACCGTATAGTCGCATTAGTATCCATTTTCGGCCAGTTGCAGCTCGAGACGAACCTATAATTGTTATTTGTATGACTTCAGAAGCGCAAATATACCCCTTTCTTGAAAGGCATGTCAGTATGGCTTTTACTTTTTTCATGAAATTTATAAAAAAAGAAATAAAACATTAATTCATTGAGCATTAAGAGTGGCTTTATGGTCAGTGGCTTTATTAGCGTTGATGTATACAGGCTGACGAACGATGCGATATTGGGCTGTATTTTACATTCTAAATTTGACCTGAGATTACCTCTCAGCTGTTTTGGGCGGTATCTTAAAAATTCGCCCATAATCATGTGTGAAGCTGTAGATTGTGAACTCGGGAAAGGTTGATTAAGGTAGCTACCAGATTTTTTCGTCCAACCAAAGTTTAAAAGGCAGTTTTAAGACCGGACGTGACATTAATTGTGACCAGAGATCTCTGTATATACCGGTACCATCATAATCTGGACCAGTGAGTAAATTGTATAACTTTTGTGTTGTGATAACTTAAGGATTGATTACTAGTAAGGAAATTCGGGGAACAAACATATTATCAAAATTATTGTCGAGAAGGATATTTAAACCTAGAATAAACACTTGTACCTGACCAAGTACAACACACTTACATCTGCTCCACCAAAACAGCTGAGGGCTTTAAGCTTGTCTTTTGGGAATGAGATAAATTGTCCAAAGATTATCTCCGTGTCTCCTTGAACCCGGTGAGCTCGGATCTGTAACCCCCTGAATGTCTTACCGCTAATCACAACTGTACCCCCACGAACAAAAATAATAGTATAATATCAGCAATACAAAAAGAAATACATTAATAACTTCATTTAAATAATGACTCACGTCTTAATTTATTGTGTAAACCTGTACATTTTTGTAACGTGTGTTTATTAGTATTTTAAGCAAAACGCTGAGAACGTTAACAAGAATGAATTATGCATGCACGAAAAATACCAGTACCAATCCGCACATATTAATAACTTTGAGGAGAAAAGATGTTTCTGATATTTCTTTGTGCTGGTAATTTTCTGTATATACTGCGTAGGTCTACATTGTCATTGAAATGGAAGAATCTTTATTTTACACATGGAGCCAGCAGCGAAATAAGATCTATATACGTTCTTTTAGAAAATGTGTTGGCATCATTTTCATCTATATACACATAATAATAGATCCTAATACCGTCACACTCCCTCCGTTACCTCCTTCTACTGAAGTTAGTTGTTCTATCAACTATAATGCCAGGTATAATGTGGACGGTGGTACCGTATTGGGATCTAATATAATAAATATATTACGGCCTCCGTTATCTCGTCCTATTCAAACTTTACAAACAGTTTTATTTATCATTATCCGTTGAAGCACAGAATGTCGTTGAAGCGATTTAATGATCATATGAAATTGCTTTTAGGATATTTTTCTACAAATTGATTACACTGACACAGGGATGTATAGCGATAAATGTTTTCTTGGTAGCCGCACTGAAAGAAGATTAACTTTCCAACATTAACAACACACTTTACAATAATTGTAAGATTGAGCTAGTGTCAATATTAATTGAACCCTCAATGTTAAACTGGCTAAATAAGACTTTCATGTTATTCAAATCGTTAATTACAGTTTGGTAAGATGTTCATGTCTTTTAATCGGCCAATCACATTTCAGTCAACGTTCGTGTCACTCAAATCCGTTAAATCACAGTTCAAGAAGACTTTAGTGTGACCCAAAGCCGCCGATCACAATTTAGCAAGACATTCAGGTCACTCAAATCAGAAAGTTCCTTTTGACGTTTTTCATGAACACGTCATTTCTGTCCTCCGTGTGGATGACGGCGAATAAAGTCATAAAATTGCATTATTAAGCATTTCATATTGAAACTATTTACCTTTAACCTGTCGGAAAAAATCACCCTAATATCCATTAGAACCAAAGGAAGAGAAGCAATCAAAGAAAAAGCATGGCTTTTTTGTTTTTCCTAACCCAATAAAATGCCTTGGAGTACATTTAAATGAACGTTCTGACAAACAGGACAAACAGGTTCACAACAAGTGTAAAGCTTTATCAGGTCATTCTGGTGTACATGTAAACATGAACAGATTCCAGATCTGACTGTAAAATTTCCTGATTTTCCTTTTACAGGTCATGACGTAGGGTCCCACCGCATATGATCCCATTTCAGACATCTACAACGGCTTCGCAGAATTACAGTTGAAAATACATAATTGTTGCTGGTTTATATAATCAGGTCAGAGACAAGAAAAATAAACAATAACAGTTCTACATATTGACGTTTGTGTATGATGTTTTGCCCGAAAAATATCTTAATTTTCCCGAGTTTTACCCAAGGCCTATGTGTACTTTAGTGTACACCTAACATTTGATAAAAACGAACCGTCCTAATTAATCCACTATAGTTAATCTAGTTAAGTCAATTTCATGGTCTAAAACACACGAATAGTTGGTGTCGGTTCGGTTTTTCTTTTAAAGAAATAACGTATGAAAACGTATTATTTGATGAAAAATACCTGACAATCAGATTTACCTGTAACGAGTAGTGACGGGCTGTACGATGTTGATGACACAGTAATGCTATACGGGCTGGCTGCCTCTTGTCGCTCTGCGCCCAGGTGTTTTGGAAACATTGTCAAACAGGTGGAACCGGGGGCTCCATTGGGAAAGCTCCATACCACTATACACAAAACGACATATATATAAAGTTATTAAAATATTTTTGGGGCTCAATTTTTGGGGTACGAAATGACAGAGATTTGTTTTACAGAAAAATGCGGACTAACGTTTATCACGGAACATGCAGCTTTTATTTAGACTTCATAAACAGAAACGTCTTTCAGACAAACATTTGAGTCAATTTTCACTTTAGGACTAATGACAATTTACACAATCAGGATTACACCATGGGGTGCAAATGGGGGCTCATCACATGTGAGGAACTACAGTCTTGCGTTTTGCTCACACCAGAGTACCGAACTAAAACTTGCTGATTTATATTATATATTGCAAGGAGCAAGGAGTAAACTAAAACTGCAAATAAACAAATTCAACAGCCTTTCACGAGTGCACCATTGAAGACGGAAGTTGCACAATCCAGACATCCTGTATTCAGCGGCAATACATTTTCTCAAAAAGTACAATCTGATCAGAAGCACATCCACCCGTTGCGTCTCGCATTTGTTATTTTCTAGCGTAGAATAAATTAGTGAAACTACATTTGCTTTATAGGTCTACAATTGCGACCGATTCTGTAGTTAACATTACTATGCGTCTGAAAATAAAATAATGTAGACTACAGTAAAAATACTGAATATGAATAAGCCCGTCGCCTGATATAATATTCACTTTTTATTTGTCACCGTAAATGGCATTTTTCCTAACAGAATGTATGGTTTTATGTTTCAGCCGTTGTTGGCGGTAAATATATGCGAGTGTTCGACTTTTGGCAGGCTGCGCGCAATGACCTCATTGTCTGCGCTTTGATTTGTTGTTGTTGTAATCTCGCTGCTGAAACTAAACTTGCATAGCATGTGGGATATATTCCTATCGTCTTTGCATTCGTCTTGAAAGTCTTCACAAACAAAAGTTGGATACAGTCCCTTGCTAGGGGGAGAAATCATTTCTCAGTTTGTTTGATAAGTGGAACTCTTTTGTACATATGCAAAATAAAAATTTGTGAAATTGTTTTCACACATGTGAAATAGTTAGGTTTTGTGTTTTATTTAACTTATGTAAAGGAGAATTTCACATATGTTGAAAATAATTTTACATATGTTGAAAAGAATTCAACATATGTAGAATACATTTTCATATAAGTGAAAATCTTTTCAACATAAGTAAAAAAGACTTTCAAAAAGAATTGTACATAAGTAAAATAAAAGGAAAACTGATTCGACATATGTATAGGTAGAAGTGATCACACGGCTTGCCATACACAGGTCGAGTCCGTCTGTCGCCTGATGGTAT
>JARDVA010069738.1:0-11954 GCA_030265315.1 Mopalia swanii
CTTTTGTCCTTGTTTTTTATGGAGAAAACTACGAAAGCACGAGTGGCCTCATCCGGCTTCCATAGGCGGTCGAGGAACAAAACTGTTTCCAGCACTTAAAAACGCCTGACACCAACTGTAGTAGGTTTTGAATTAGCAAGACGTCACAACAACATGGCTGATTGTTGGTCCTGGTCTCACCAATCACCACAGCAACCTTCCGTGGATCGCCTCTATTTTGCACTGGGTAAGTGGCATTTCATGTTTTCAACTTAAAATATTAATGACTCACCGGTTCCCTTATCGAGGTCTTCCCCGGTAGAAGTCCATGTTAACGTGACACCGCCATCTAAACTTACTCCACTCACATGGAGATCTGTGATCTTGGCTGGTGGGAAAGCATCTACACCTATATACCATGAAACAGGTAGATATTTAATCACTTCACAGTTTCGATCATGCTAGTGTCTATATGTTAAATTCAGAAAGACTGAGCAATCAAAATGGGCATGTTAAGGTGGATTGGAACTAATGACCAATTCGTGTTATTAGTTTCCTTTAGGTATTAGAGAGGCGCGTTGACTCATGTGCCCAAACAGTGGGCAATAAAAAACACCCTTAATGGCACTACATTAAATACTGTTGTGCGAGAAAAAGAAGCGATTGATATAATACAGGATGCGGTAAGACAGAATGTGCAGTTCAATGTGCCAGAGGTACAGACGATCGGTTTCGGCATCAAGATAATATGAAACTCATTGTTTCTCTCCGATGCCATCATCCGTGCCCTGTTTTTCACATCTGGGATCCAAAATTGATACAAATATTTATTTTTATATAAAATATCTGGTGTTATCGAAGGAAGGTAAACCCGTATTTCAGATTATCTCCCATGCCTAAAGCCAGTCACGGGAATATAGCGAAGCCACTGCTTATTAGATTATTTCTCGACGCAGATGGATATGCTTAAAACTTACTGGTCGTTTCGGAAATCGACCAGAAAATTAATGTGAACTAAAAATACATAACGTTCACACCTACTAAATTGGACACTTGACCTCCACCCCTACCGGGTATATACATATATAAGATTATACAGTTTGACCATTTCACAACGTTCCCTGTTCATACAGAGTGGAAAACAGGGAGGATAAATTTTATCTTAATTAATGTTTAATAAGCGGCACTTGGTGTTTGGCCATTTTGTCTGCAATAACTTCTACTAATTAATATGAACTAATGAACAGAACGATAACCAACCTATAGTAAAATTCTCCAAACTAAAAGATCCGGCTGACGTCATTCGTCCGAAATTCCCAGTTTCTTTTCTAGATGGGAGAGCTCTACGTTTTCGACTTAAAGTTATACTTCCCCTGTCACTTGTTCCCACTATTCTGTCCTGTACAATAACCGTCACTGGTGAATTGCTGACTCGCACTTTTACGTTATATCGCCCGTTGTTGGTATACTCCGTGACATAGGCGGAGTATATGCCGTCATTACGAGTGCTGTCCGAGCCTGAAAAATTAAAGATTAAATTAACATGGATTCTATCTTTCTCTTATTTTGCAAATTGATGGGAAAGACAAAACCTTTCTCCAACTCTTTACGAATGTTCTACGCACAAAGCCAACATATATTATTGGCTGTTGGCTAAAATATTTTTTGTAGTCACGCATAAAGTAATGATGTCTTGTACAGTTATTTTGTAAGTAACAATAACAGACTGACATTGCTCGTTTTATGGTTGTTTCGTTGGTTTGGAATTTTATGAAGTTGAGATATTTTGCCCATTTAAGGGAGAATTAGATCTGTGGGAGAAGTCTCATCTGTGTTTGTTGAATAGGGGCGCTACACAGTTATTTAGTAACTACATGAATCGACTGACTTTGCTCATTTTATGGTTGTTTCTTTTGTCTGGGGTTAAGCTATTTTGCCCATTTAACGGAGAGCTAGTTTGATAAGAGAAATACTCTCATCTGTGTTTGTTGAATAGGGGGTGCAATACACGGATAGTTCACCCGTGCTTAATATAATCTCACCTGTATGACGGCGTTGTATTGTAAATTGTACTGAAACTATCATATCCATAAAATGTGAAGTTTTCGGCTATATTGGAAAATAAATGTTCTTCCGCTACTACTGAAGACTTATTGCAAAGTAAAATTGCCATTAGACAGAGGCCGAGACGAAGATATTAGAATATCGAAATAATTGCACACAAAACACCTTTCGGACGTATTTGATGTATTGGACAATACAACAACCAGGGAAACTACTTTTACAAACACCACACCAAACTAAGAATATGCTCACTTGTTAAAGGGTGGCACAATGAAGCAACCGGGTTCCTCTACAAGCGAGAGGTATTGACCATATTGATTTATGATTAACCGTTCTATACAGCTGCATAAGACAATATGAACAGTTTAAATCAATACCCCCTCCCCCCGCGCATATGTTTTGTTTGTAATCTCACCAGCACCATTGTCCAGAACTTTGAAGTTGATAGGTTTGTCATCGATACCAGAAGTTGGTCTATCCAAAGAAGCATCTACGTTGGCCTCTAAAACTGGATAGCGACCTTACCAACAGAAATAAATGTATAAACAGTCAAATTTATATTTTGTCCCATTCAGAAAAAATCAACACTTTATGTTCTACGTATTGAATAGGGCAATACGTAGATCACGTAGATCTGCTTTGAAAATTCTTCATATTTGAATTAAAATTAGCATGCGACAATCAATGGATTTTCCATATTCAGTTCAGGAATGGATCAAACCGACCCACATAATTATGAGAAATTGTGACATATATTGTTTATGAAGTTCGACGAATCTACTTTAAGCCACAACACGATCTGGATACCATTGTAAAGTGGTATCCACTCACCTTGTACAACACTGACATACAGTACTTGACGTTCATCAGGAAATTTAATGAAACGCTTGCCCAATTTCGCCACTGCCAAGATAGGTAAGCTGGCATTTGATAGCACGTTGGACGTCACAGTGATTGTTATTGATTCGTTGGAAGGGTTGGAGTTTAGCACATTCAAGCCCCATCGCCCACGCTGTAAAGGCAATATTTCCAATAGCTGTCACATAATGCGATCTCTGATATTCCACGTAATTGATTTCACTTCCGGGTACCTGGTACATTCTTTCCTATTTTCGCATGAACGGGATTTTAAAAAAGATACCAATTCGCTCTTCCAGTCCTACATCTGCTTCCAAAAGCAAGACAGAATATAGCACTGAAAGAACGGTTTTCAAACCATAGCGACATACTGTGAACGAGATACCCGGAAGTCAACTAGAAGAGCACGAGACTTATACATGCGTAGCAACTAGATAACATGGACCGCACCACTACTGCTCGTTATTATTAGGTGAGTGAGTTTCAGTTCCACGTGCAAGACAACTGCGGTGACTTGTCAGTAATTTTTTGTAATTATATCATTAACTAGTCAAAAGTTTATAAATTAATACAGCCTGGGTCATTAAATTAGACGTGCCGCTCTGTCGAACAACCAAGCATGGCTTGATGTCATTACGGTAGCAGGGTACAAAACTATGGAACGCACTACCAAAAAAAATACAGAAAAGTAGAACCCTTGTCCATTTTAAATCGTCAATAACGAATTTGAAGGGCCTTTAAACTTAAAGTACATAATTTTATCATAGCTCTGAATTAAGCAATTGTATTATATGTATATCCAAACTTTCTATCAACTGATATTGTCATATTTATATATTTAAAAAATTATATATCTAAATGACATTATGTATTTGCCATTTTCAATTTACCTACAATCTTATAACATGAAAAAGATAACAATTATTAATATATATATACAAAAAATATTTATTGTAATACCAATTAGAAACATTTATTTTTATATAGATCTGATTTTACTTATTTTTTTAATGTTTTTATTAATCGCACGTGTCGGTGAAAATAGACCCTTGTATGCTAATGTTTCTTGGTTTGTAAAACCGACGTGAAATAATGTATCTTATCTTATCCTCTTTATGAAATTACGATAGATCCTCAATACATATTTTTTCAAGAGAACACCAGTGTATCCACGTGTCTCTCATTTGCTGGTGTTTTGCTAAAGTTATTTAAGTAATATCCTTAATTAGCTAACATCACGCCGTATTGATTGCGTGTTTATTAGAGTTTTTAACGCCGTATTTATGGTAATTTACCCCATATGACGGCTAACCAGCCAAGGACCAAGGACCAAGGGAAGCAACTCTCGACCACATTGGCAACAAAGGATGACAACACTAATCAAAGACATGTACAATCACAAAACGCTGTACAAAGAGATAACACACTGATCAGTTTTTTGTTGCCCGTTAGATCTGAGACCACAAGGGCAACATGATTTGTTAGTTTGAGTTGGGGATTAACGTCGTACTCAAGGGTTTAACATGAATGTGACAACAGATTGTTCACTTCTCAATCTGCTTCCCTAAATAGTGGGGAACGGAGATGAAACCTAGGAAAAATCATCCCAGCCATTGCGAGCCAACCCGTATGACTCACTCATATATGTGGGGTGGACAGTGGACTCGAACTTGGGAGCTGTTCATCGAAGGATGATCAGTTGTCGGACACGCTAACCACTGGACCACGTCGAAGGCCAAGGGCAACAAAAAGATCCAACCAATCGCCGCCAAACCGTTTTGAAGG
Source organism: Mopalia swanii (assembly GCA_030265315.1). Lineage (NCBI taxonomy): Eukaryota > Metazoa > Mollusca > Polyplacophora > Chitonida > Mopaliidae > Mopalia > Mopalia swanii. The sequence goes on from JARDVA010069738.1 coordinate 4,687, forward strand.
TATACTAGTAACTAAAATAAATGTACTTTGTATTTGACCTAATCTGATATTAGCCTTTTTGACAATCAATACTTATAGTATTATGATTACCTCGGCAAGGCCTTTTATTTTACAACTGGTTAGTTTGAAAATAGGGTCAAATATACACTGGGGATCACCATTCCTGATTTTTTGACCAGAGGGCGCTGTTAATTCAATTGTGACGAAGTTGACCGAGTAGCCAATCACAAACTTCGTATTTCGTCCAAGCGTTGAATCGATATATATATTATCCTCAAATGATTGGTTCACACGCAGACGCACAGAATCACTGGACAGTTGAATGGGTCGGTCATAAATATCTGTAAAACAAATTTATCTGTAATCAATAAAAAAAATACGAACATATATAGTATAGATATACACTAAATAGATAATGGTGGTGGACAAACTTATACAGGCATGTTGCATCAAATCTGACTGTGGATCTTAACTGTTGAACCACCAAAATAGATGTGCGTATCTCGTTACAGAAAATGTTGCAGATGCCTACTATTCCTTTTTTAGACTGGAGTTTTATTATGAGGTATTCCACTCATCGTGTTAACAAATAGGAAACAGTATAGCCAGTGTCAGTGTAATATGTGTACCATGACAATATGTGCACGGCCACAATGTGAGTTCGCTAAGAATAGGAGTTGTGTTGTCCTTTAAAGTTACATTTTGTCAACAAGTTTTCCAGAATCTAAACATTAATAAAGCTCGATTTGCTATTTACATATGAAAATGCTATACACATTTGAATGATTCGTCGACTGAGGGAAAACGCTGAGGTTATATGAAAGCTGATCTCAATTAAGGTAATTTCGAGGAACATATATTGTTGAAAACTCTAAAAAAAACATTATGACTTCTTAATGATTTAATGAGAGGGTTGCAGTATATACCCGTTTCTTTGCTATTTTATAGGTTTTCGTTGTGCTTTGGTTGGTTTCTGTTTTAGAAAACACATACGACGCTATAGACAGCCAACAATGACTATTACAATACATATATAGGACGCAAAGCTTTTGAACTAATCCCTATAACTGATAAGTGCTGAATTTGATAATTGAAGCACTTAATGTGTCGAGAGTTTTCATTAGAAGACGTTCCAACTGGATAAGTACAATACATTACATGCAGTATAAGAAGTCAAAACATATCAAGTAAAGACAAACCCACAGTATGAAAAGACAGTGTAACAAAAATATAAGTATACCGTTAATAGTGCGACACGCCAAACAAATCAGACCTATTGTTTTCAAATCGAATTACCTGTGCCGCTCTGTGATTGGGCTATGAAAGCATCAACGATCCCATTGGAGAAATCCTTGTCTGAAAAATAGAAGGATTGTCCGCTCGTGTTTTTGGCCAGAAGTTCTATTTGATAGTCAGCCCTATCTGTAATGGCTATTGAATCCACTCTAACACTACTAGCCATTATCTGTAAGAAAACAAAAACAACAGATGTTTTTGTTACATTATTGATAGTTGAAAAATACATAAACCAGTTCGGAAAAGCTTGTGACGCTTTAAAGCAAAGTGAAGTATAAACACACCAGCAATCAATTCATGTTAAGAGCAATTGATTGAGCCAATTGTTTTGAAAATTTGAATGGTTGCTTATAAATTAAAACATTACTGTTAAATAATCAGAAAAATGTCTGTCGCAGTCGGATTACCAAATGTCGAACCTAACCTAAATGTTACATAATTCTTACCTTGTTACGTGATACTTACGCTAGACGGCGTCCAGGACAGACTCGTACCTTTACTGATGTATCTGCTACTCTTGACATTACAAGTATCTATTGAGCTCTAACGTATGTATAGTGTTTATTACTTATTACTACTACACGTAACATACCTCTTCTTGTAAATCAGCAACCCACGGTGGTGCAGATTCCCCACCATCTGATACCAGCAGTATGACACCTCCTGCTGGATTCTGACCGCCATAAGATAGCACGTCCAATGCCTTTTGCAAACCTAAAGAGCAACAGAAAGAATTAAATAACTCGCCTTGTTAAAATGAGGACAGTTTTTACGGCCAGTCGCTGAAGTATATCGTACCTCGAAGATTGTTTTCAGCTGCCGGATAATGTAAAACCTAATGCTCCATTGACAAAATAATCTACCTCGTGAACAACAATAAAATGCAATACATTTCTCTAAACCGACTATTTTTTCTTGCTTAAATACTTATTTACTACTTGTAATTAAAATGATAACTAATGATTTTTCGTTATTATTAATAATACTGCTGCCAATCTTCTCTCACCGGTTTGGAGTTCTTTTTGGCTATGAGATGACCAGAAAGTAACTGCAAACCAATCTCCAATAGGTTAAGGGATCCACCTATTAGGTGACTTGCAGAATGCTTTTACAAGACAAACGATGATTGGAAAAACATTGTGCAAAGAAGTCAATGGGCGTGAGAAAGACGAAGGTTTCAATTAACAGTACACATTACACCATCAAATCCGCCTCTCTTTGCACCAGAGAGTATCGAAAACTCATACAAAACACCCACAGCTGGTAGTCATATCTTACAATTGTAAACCTACCGTCGGCGATACTGGTAGCCCCATTCGCTAGCTTTGGTATTTCTCTAACTAGTTGTTTTCTCGTGGTATCGTCGATTGAGGTCAGATAGGATTTTATAACAGCCTCTCCACTAAACCAAACAATGCCTAACTGCTCACCATCAATCACTACGTTGAGAATATAGTTGTTTACAGCCTGTAAATACAGCATTCAAATAACATGTATGTGTTATCTGTAGCGAGTATGTGTTTGTGCGATTGGAGCACAACATCGTACTCAAGGGCATTTCACTTATGTGACGAAAAACTTGGCCATTTCACACTGTCTTTTGCTTAAGTACGGTTGAAATCTGAGAGGAAACCTCGTAAACCATTAATAACAAAATTGACATACCTGTGCTAATTTAACCAATTTATTGTTGTCCATCATACTCCCTGATGTGTCTAATACAATGACGGTACGTTTTATGCTGTATTTGACCAATCTGAAGGTCGGCTTCGTTGAGTTGACTTGCCGAGGGGCGTTTGCACCATCTTTGAAGTCATCATGTTCACGCATAACCTAGAAGCAGTTAAGTTAACGTCAGGATTCGTTTAAAATCAAAGAACTCGAACAACAGGTGCAATTGATAAGTGCACATCCTACCTGATTGTCTTGATTGGCAGCAGGTATTTAGTACTATTATAATATCATTAATTTCACGCTCTATGTCCATACAAAAAAGTAAATGTCATGTAGAGCCGGTTTTACGTACATCGCAAGTCAAGACAGCACTATGGGAGCTAATTAGCATACACTATAGCCTTCGACATAATACAGTTAATAACCCAGCGATCACAAACTTGTAACAAACCAATAGAGCCGATTGCTAGATTTTAGAAATGACAACGCATTGACGAGAAGGCCCCAGACGAGTAGACTCCGTGGTTGTAATTCCTCGATGCTTGTCCTTTATAATTGCTCAATGGAGTTACACTTTCATGACGGCGATAAACACGAACCACTTGCCATTAAATTTGATGTGGTTTTATTTTGTTTGAAAGTGAATCTTCTTTAGTATCATAATGTTTGAAATGTATTGCCCTTAGAATGGTCTTTAAAACACTACTTAGATCATATTTCGGTCACATTCAGTTCTAGTCATTTTGTCGGCTTACTATAAGCTTTGCAATAACGATACGTCTGCAAGCATTTGTACACCTGTCTATTGCACACACGTGTTTTAGCTCCCCCCGCCCAGCCCGCAATTCGGATATATATGACTAGGGTTTTTTTATCGTCTCAAAACAGAACACGAGGCCAGCCATGGCATAAGGAGTAAGAACTTTCCCTCCCAGCTCTTTGCACGAGTACCTTCTGTCAACAGCTCACCGAGCACCCACAAAGATAATTAACCTACCTCCCAGACACTTTTTTCGTCACATTTCGTGTTGTGTTGTGATGGTGCTTGTCGATTATGAAGAGTGTTTGGAGAGGTGGGATCGTTGTCACAAAATTCTGTTATCTGGAATAAGACCGACGAGAATAATTAATTCGTTCGTTTTGTTACTTAGGTTACATTTTGTAAGGAAGAATGCAAAGATTTGGTATTGCTTTCATAACCCAGCATTTAGTTATTAAAATAATGTTGTATTTTAGGGAAAAGACAGCTTTTGAGCAACCCATAGTAATATCGCCAATCGACAAATACAAGTATCAGCATAGTTTGTATGGATTCAGGATTAAGAGCAAGAAACAATGACGTCAGACAATTTCAGTTCTACCCGAGAGCGAGGCTTTTGGAAATACTAGATTTGATGCAGGCAATTTTAAAGTGAACTGTTTGCTATATTACTGAGTATAAGAGTTGTTCCGGTTTCTCATAAACAAAACCAGAAACGTCGAGTGTTCTGTTATGTTTGATAATTATGATTACGCTATCGCTAAATAAATCCAATATATTTATTTTCGAGACCACATGCACGCGACGCAATGTTTTTATTTGGCCGTTAATATGATTTTAATGAAGTTACATATAAAGGGGTGACATATGTGTAACTAGACATTAGAGAGCTGTGGGAAAAGTCAGGTAAAGTTTAAAAGCGGGATCGACTTTTTTTCTATTTTGGCCGTTTGTTGAAACTGGCCGTTTGGTACCTTTACTGTATATTCTCGTATTAACAGTCAAACATAACATTGCGTCGTATGCCTGTTTCGAGACACACTGACTGGAATGGACAACAACTCTGAAATGTGCTTGATTGATTTGGCTGATTGAGTTGTTGGTGTTTTACGCCGTTCTTAAGGATAGTTCTCATATATAACGGCGCTGTATTCCAGCAATAATCGACACTAGTACAACCATAATATTTACAGAATATGCAGGCTTATTAAGTTATTATCCGCCAAGCAAAATTCGTTGTGTTCTGATTAGTCAATTTGCCAGCGGATAAAACCCGTACAGCCCGTGAAATTTCGAATGTCTCAAGGTTTGAAGGGTAATACAAGTGCCTGCATGGCCGCCTCCACTTAAAATTTTGTTTTCAATATATAATAAAATTTATTTTAGAAATCGTGTTTCGATTGATACAAACATAGTTCAAAACATATCTGCTTTACGATGGCTGAATTTAAATGACGCCACAGATATCGGAAACATCCCATTGGTGTCCCGTCTATGCAGCGTCCTTGTCCTATCGATAGGGCTGAAAGCTGTGTTTTGATGAGAAATAACGTCAATAACTAATATTACCACCCAACACTCGACATCACGTACAACACTTACAGACGAGACTAGGTACGTACAAGAGGCAAAATCAAAGACGCAACAATTCAACAACTTGCTGCATCTAATCTCAGAGAGCACTTTGGTAAAATGACAACGGTTAATGATACGCGTAGCAACGGCTAGAGTCTTGATTCGTTCCACAGTGGTAGTTTTTTGTCCTCCACATTTGGTTAAGTTGTTTATCATGTATCTGATGTCAATTAACAGGGTGAAATCCTTATGCTAGGTCATTGGCCAGCATAGATGTTGGAGTACAACTGAAAACAAACCACAAAACCCACAACATTCCGCTGGTTGCTGCCATACTACCCACATATGACCAACGGAATGCTACCCGCGACCACAGAGAGGAGGGGGATGTGTGGAGTAGAATATACTTTCTAGGCGTACACTCTAGACTACTCCACCAATGACGGCGTGTCGACCCAATGGGTGAACAAAACCACCCTGGAAGCCAGTGCCAACAAACAAAGACAAGCGGACAATCACAGGACGCAATACAAAAACACCATAAACGTGTTTATGGTGTTTGTTATAAACACATATAAAATTACATACATGGGACAATTGATGATTGTACATGAGCGATCCGTATTTGCCTTGAACTGTTTTCTGATCTTCAAAGCGACAATAATGATTCGGTAACCCGTTCTCAAAATCACACCGATAATTTTTCTTTTTTACATCATAGAATTCACCTGAAACAAAAATCATCAAGCAAATAAAATAGTTCATCTAATGGTAGCATCTAGCAACGAGCATATGAAATTACTAAAAAAATCTTCTTTATGACATATTACAAAACGTATTTTAAGGTAACAATGTTACTATTTGAGCTTGCATAATAAATGAGATTTCACTAGATGACGACGAAGTAGACCCATGAGTGTAGGGCGCCAGATTTGACGCTATTGGAAACAATCAGACTGCAGATAGAAAACGTGGTGCTATAAAACACAAAGTTAGCAAATTTACAAACCGGGAAAAATCAACAAATCTATTCCGGCTGCAACTTATCTTAGAGAATAAGATGGTCGAACGATTTACTTTCTTGATTGGGGTGTATCTTTGCTTGTTTGATTTAGGTTTAACGCCGTAGTTAAGGTTATTTCACTCACATGACGGCGTGTCAGTCCAATGGCGGGAAGAAATCCCCCTCGACACCACTGACAACAAAATTAGACAAGACAGAACAAATAGATCGGCTGCAATTCCACCTTAGCTCTAAGACCACCATGGCAACAGGAGGTTACCTCTTAACCCTGCGCCGACTAAGGTGCAAAATGGTTGTCCGATAAATACCATTGACAAAACTATGTTCTGAACAACTCTCCGAGGAGAATCAGTCGGCGGCGGCTCGTATAAGGATTCCGTTATATATCAAGGTTTACTTGATCCGGGTATTAAATCTTTTTTTATTAGACTCCTACGAAGGCATGCCAGCCCATGTTGTGAGAGTGGGGTTGTCAGGTAGGTACTGCATCGACGCAGCAGACAATCGTCAAGCATAGGACATAACAAAAGGTAGATGCAGAGTTCTGCATCTCTGATCGTCTATCATACCATGTAGCCTTATAGTTTCACCTCGCCTAACCGTGCAATTTAAAGTTTTTTTTACAATTACCGAATTTTATATGTGTTCAATCAACAACTGTCGAATATTGTTTCGTAATTTGAACACTGTGATACATTTGGTATGTCAATTGTAACCTTAAATACTGCAGTAGGCGAGCTTAATAAAAAGGAGATCCCGCTGTAGGCCAATTACACGATTAGATGCTCTCAAACTCAGTAGCTAAACAAAAGGATGCAATTTCACGAAGTTGTGCGCATTAACAAAACAAGTACAAGACACTTGTACATTCGCGTTACTACGCTTACAGGTCTTAACGGTTCAGATTTTTTCTAGATGACCTAGTTAAGTCGTGACGTC
>JARDVA010069848.1:0-17256 GCA_030265315.1 Mopalia swanii
TCGTTGTGAAAGCGATTAGATTTAACAAACATGGACCTGCTGACACCAGTCGTTGTGAAAGCGATTAGATTTAACAAACATGGACCTGCTGACACTAATCGTTGTGAAAGCGATTAGATTTAACAAACATGGACCTGCTGACACCAGTCGTTGTGAAGCGCTTGTTCTTTAGGAGATGCATTATGATACATCGATCATGAAAACGGAAGATAATTCCTTAATATAGTGAATTAGTTATAACATTCACATTCACATTTCATACCAGACGAAATTAACAATATGTAATAAACTGCACTAAAATCCTGAGGACAAAATCATCTTGCGATTTGAATACAATGAAATCTTTAATGGTGCCTTCTTTAATGCTGATTGTATATATATATTCATCGAAGTCCCGTTGTCTGACATACTTGATAGTAACTTGTTCGTGTTTTACTTTTTACAGGTGATATAGAAAATTGCATCATGCGCCTGTTTGTACCCGAAAAACACGTGACCAAGCATAGTACGTGTTGTTTCAGACAAAGTATTTTGCCACACTGGTACTATCAAACATACAGGATAACTTATCCGCATTAATGTGTTTTATTACATTGCCTTTATTGGGATTAATTTGGCCCACATTACGGCCGTATGATTTGCCTGCCGTCGTACCTGTTTTAATTGAAAAAGATAATACAGGGACGACCACTCTTGACAGAGATAATGTAGGAAAACTGGAAAGGGGAGGACTTTGGCCTCAGAACACATCAGCGATGGGAGATACGGTATCAGATTGTGTTTGGGGACAAATCAATTCCAATAAAGACGATACAAGATTGACTTAGATAACACACACAATGGAGGTGCGATTATTCCAGTACTCAGATTGAATTGCAGATGAGCTATTCGAAATGTTTTGGTACATACAATACGGCAACAGCTACCTCTTTCTTAAGTTATGAACGAAACACTTGTTGCAGTTTGTAGTTCCAGATGACTGTGATGTGACAAACGTTTGCGAATTCGGAGTAAAACTGTCTATGGCATGACATATATTTGAGTGCGATGTGATTGCGAAGTAAAACTGTCTGTGGGATGACATACACTTGACTGCGATATGAGCGCGGAGTAATACTGTATGTAGTACGACAAACGTTTCATTGTGATATAACTGCGGAGTAAAACTGTCTGTGGCAGGACATACATTTGAGTACGACATGAGTGCGGAGTGAACTGTCTGCAGTATGATATACATTTAAGTGCGATATGAATACGGAGCAAAACTGTATGTAGTACAACAAACATTTCCGTGTGATATGAGTGCTGAGTAAAACTGTCTATGGTCAGACATGCATTTGAGTGTGATATAAATACTGAGTAAAACCCCCTATGTTAGTACTTACATTTAAGTGCGATTTGAGTGCTGAGTAAACTGTCGTTTGTGTGAAAAACGTTTAAGTACTATACGGGTTAGGATTAAAAACTCTCTATAGTAAGACATACACTTGAGTAAGATATGAATGCGGAGTAAAACTGTATGTATTTTGACATACATTTCAGTGCGATATGAGTGCGAGGTAAAAGTGTCTATGGTAAGACATACATTTGAGTGTAATATGTATGCGGAGTAAACCTGTATGTGGTATGTCATATATTCGAGAGCCATATGAGTGCGGAGTTAAATTGTATGTAGTATGACAATCATTTGAGTGCGATATGAGTGCGGAGTAAATTATATGGGGTATAATATACATTTGAGTGTGATGAGGTCCCTGTGAAACTGACTGTGGTATTACTACATTTGAGTGTGATATAGCACTGATAAAATGTAAGCTTTGAAACTGATACGGTCTCGATCCCATTGTGTTGTACTTTATATAGCAAGCTACTTCGACTTAAATAGACAGCTGTTATAAATTGTTATGTCAGTGGATTATAAATCAATGGCAAACAAAGTTTAAAAAATACGTTTTATTTTGCAGATTTCATTTGCCAACCTTGTATCACTTATGCCCCAATTATTTGTATTTCTTGTATAATCTTGTATAAAATCAAAATTAGTCAAAACAATTAAATCTGAGCTCTGTTTTATCCATAATAAAGAGCCTTTTACAATTTCGGCTTAAAATTCTCTCTTTTTTGTGGGTGCTACAATTTGATCGATCCGTGGCCCCTTTTAGCCCGTGTTAATCTTTCATGAATTCATTCTGTTCATTAACAATTTAAAGCAATCCAAGCCAAGGATCCCGGAGAACCTCCAAAAACACCACCTATATATTGCTGTGATCATCTCAATAAGGAGCTCTAGGTGTTATACCGAATTTAGGATCAACTACTCTTCCAGATAAATCATGAGTTTTAGTGATTGACGATTTGACACGTGTATTAATATCAGCGGCATTTTATAAAGATAGCAAAAAAAGGAATTCTCTAAAAATAGCTCAATGAGTTTTGAGAATGAATTGTTTTCAGGACAAATACTAACACCAATAACTATCCATATTATTCGTTAAAAGATTTTTCTGACGTGTTTCATTTGTAATTCATTGAGGTCTTTGGCCTACAATTCGTCTTGTCAGGAAAGAAAATCTCCTAAATTAAATTCCATTTGGACACTGTGATACTGGAGGCAATCAATACATGGAACTTTATTGAGCCCTGGAAAAAGATTTCCTTTATTTGTTGCTTGATTACAACACGGAATTAAACTCCTTTTCAATCATTTTTGTTTCTGTATACATGGGATGTTATCCCTTCCTTTCAATGTTTCTTGCTTGTCGCTAATATGTGGCAACGAGTTGTCGCTGTCTACTATTGTGACAATCCGGATACCTTTAACACGTGCTTGAGTATATGTCTTCCCTAGGTCTTTTTTAAAACAATATTTTTTTTTATTAGAATATCATATCACGTTTTCAGCGACAGACAATCCTTTGGCGCTTATTATCAAGCTGTTACCCGAGAGCTAAACATTACATTATATATATTCCCGTTTGCCAGACATGGACGAAGTAGGCGTTCGTCCATGTTGGTTTCTTTCCCAATATTTATATAATAATATACATCGCTTTGTTGTCCTTTTTTCATTGCTTGTTGTATAAGCGAAATACTATATTCTTGGTGTATACCTTAATTCGCATTTAATCATTCGCTCATTAGCAGTTACTATCATGTATCAGTGCATGTTCTATACAATCATTTTGATCTCCCTATAGGTGGTCCTCAATCTCTAAACAATTACAATCTCGTTCAAACTGTCTTCTCCGACAAGTCAAGTACTTTTCAATTCCAATTGACATCTCGAAATACAGGATGTAAGGGTTTTTGCCTTTTAAATCACTGTTCAACTCTGAGTATTTTTAGCTGCCTCGTTTCCTTCGAGTGGTTAGGCGTGCGTATTCTCTGACATTTTTCTTCAAATGTTTGACTTTGTCTTCAGCAAAGTGGATTTCGTCTTCAAAACACTTTGTCTTCGTTTCCATCAATGTGTTTCTATCTAACACTTTGTCTTTATGTCGCAGAACAGTGGACGTACGTTTTTAAAACAATAAACGTAGCTATTTTCCCCCATTTGACTCTGGCGGGTGGTTTGGAGGGAAACAACAGGTTGTCAACATGCATCATAACTTTAAGCATCAATAAGTAAGATTTTCTTTCCATTTCCTCAATAATCTGTAATTCTGTGAAGAAACGTTTCTCAACCCACCGCAGACATCATTCTCATCAATCATCATCTTTATTTTTTTCCTTAATCAATACATTCGCCAAGAACTTCCAGAAAGTCTTTCCACCACTGTTTGGCTAAAATACTCGTTTGTTTGTTTGAATAACGCATTCAAATCGTCTGAATCAAGATTCATGCGCGCCAGAAACTTGACATGATGTTATGTTATTGTCCGTACATATTAACTCAAACAGATCAAGAGGTCATACATTTTTAGACTAACAAAATCACATTATTCGAGAAGACATATAGGACATGACAAGGTAGATAAGTGGGATAGAAAGGGTCACAAGCTAGGTAAAAGTTGAGAGTTGATGCTGAACACAATGTATACATACCAACGTAGCACATACAACAACATACATCACAATACACGATTGTGTATACAAAACAAGTATCGGTTATAGGCAAGTTAATAAAATCTACTTGAGCTTGGAATGAAATCTGATAAAGCTATACTAAAAAATTGACTGTTTTGGAGAAAGTGGGTTTATATAGTGCCAATGGACAGTACTGTACAAACACTCTGTTGTCCTTTTAAGGGTTTGTTTTCAACATTTTAAGAAGCTTTCTTCCAACATGTTTTAAACAATTCTAAATAACCTCTCAACTTTTTAATTGACTTGTCAGTTTTAATATTGGACTTATTTTATCGTTTTATTAAATGCAGTTTTAGTTACTCTAAAACTAACTGGTCTGTGGTTAGCTATTGTTTTTTCAGTTACTAATATATTTGATTTTGACCTTCCTCGATCTGCAGAAATTCACAAAGCAGACAATTAACAGATACACACCATACCACATGACACTCAGTTCTGTTTTGTGTGAAACTTAAAGGCATCTGTAATTTAATTTAAGCGTTACAATTGTACTATTGGAACAACAGATACATGGATACTAATATCAAAATGAAGTACAGAAAACTATAAAATAAATAATGACAATAACCAAACTAAATTCTTAAGAATGTCTTAAAATCCACTCAATGAGCGTGATATTACCCTGGTCTTGTTGTTAATTGAGTTTTCAAGCAAATACATATTAATTAATTCACTGATTGAACGTCGATCAAGAGAATGTCACTTATATGGCTGTAATGTATCCAGTCATCAAATAACCACTCTAACTCAACAAATAAATTTTAAGTGTATCCTATATTTGGCACTACATTGTCATCTAGTGCTTAGTGTAATACAAGGAAACCGAAGCATGCTACGGCTATCATTAACTTATATGTCATTAATTGCTTTGATTTTTATAGAGAAAAACGTTGTGCTCTGATTTCTTTCAAGCATTTTGAGTCCGATGTCTTTGCTCAAATTGTATTCTAGAAAACTGTCGATGCTATTACCTGGAGTTGCATCTATTTGATGATGATATCTAGCAAAAAATGTTAGACTAAGAAGATGAAAGAGAATGTTGCCATGTCGGGAAATATATTATCCAACATGGGCATCAAATAGTATTCAGTAAGCATTAAACCACAAAACTGGAAAAAATAAAGAACATTACAAAACAATAATATGCAAACAATACAAATAGTACAAGAGGGAACATAGAAATGACAAAGCCCTTATTTAAAACGAAAAAGCTAGTTAAGGCTACATTTTTGTTTCCTCTAACACTTTGTCTTTATTTCCAACAATTTGTTTCTATATAACACTTTGTCTTTATTTCCAACAATTTGTTTCTATACAACACTTTATCTTTATTTTTTGCAGTTTGTTTCTACCTAGCACTTTGTCTTAATAACCAACTATGTGTTTCTATCAAAACACTTTGACTTTACTTTTAAAAATTTGTTTCTATCTAACCTATTTTTTTATTTCCAACAATTTGTTTCTATCAAACACTTCGTTTTTATTTCCAACATTTCTATCTATCAAACACTTTGTCTTTATTTCCAACAATTTGTTTCTAACAAACTCTTTACCTTTATTTCCAACAATTTGTTTCTATATAACGCTTTGCCTTTATTTCCAACAACTTGTTTCTTATCTAACACTTTACTTTTATTGCATCGATCTGTTTCTATATAACACTTTGTCTTTATTTCCAACAATTTGTTTCTTTATAACTCTTTGGCTTTATTTTCAACTATGTGTTTTATTTTGTAGGAAGCTTATTGCCCCGGTGCTCTCAGAACTGCAGTATATGTTATGTCTTTGTACTCCTATGATTGTCCTGCTTTGTCTTGTTGCCAGTGGCGTCGAGCAGGTTTTTCTTCACTCATAGGTTTGACTGGCATAACCTAAAATACGGTGTAAAACACGAATCAAACAAACACACACACCCTTTGATTTTACCCATTGATTTGTATTTCCCAGGCCGCTGTTGTGTTTTATTTTATTGTTGAATTTTACATAATTTTCATGCAAAATTGCTTTACTTGGGTTGGAATAAAGCTTTATTGCCTTTGACAATCCATTTGCACCTGTATGGAAATGAAATGTGGTCCCGCTTACGTCACTGTTCGGATAAAAGAAATTTGGTTAGCAGCATATGTGTCATGATTAACACCTGCTTTCTCTAAGACGCAACCACAATCACCCCGTTTTCCCCTCCCGCCCCTTATCTAACGGTGTATCAATGGCATAAAGTTGACCATTAATTGTGTGTTGACTAATCAGAACTTTAAAGCCGTCCAATTAATGGCTTTAATTTGTATTCACTAAAACGGTCTGCGTACTTTTGAGGATTGCGTAAAAGAAAGTTGATCTTCTCGACCTTGTTGGAAAATAATGAATTATTGTTTAAAACAAATCCTTAATAAACAGGAAAACAAAAGGAAGGCTGGTATACAAATAATATGGTTATTATCTTACAGCAAAATTCCCTTACTATAAGAGAGTGTAACAATGTTGACATGACAAACAACAAAAATTAAGAATAACACAAAGGCATAGCCATACAACTGGGCTGAATTAAAACGTTCAAACCCATTGAAGACATCCTGTGATACTGAAACCATATGGAATACGGTTTAAATATAACTGGATTGATTTGTCTTATCCTCAAACTTTCATTATTTTTCTTAAGACGACAGTTTTGTTTTTAAAAAAAGTTGACTTTTATATAATTATATTAAATGGCATTTTATCTTCAGATTAATAGTTTCGTTGATAATAGCTCGTGATAATGCGCGAATGTGTTTTTTTCTAACTTTGAAACCTTACAACTTGGGATTGGTATCAGCTAACTCACGTTTACCCAAATAACAAGAATATGGCCTCATATTACTTCTACTTCCCATCCTTTCAAATCATATGCACCCAAAGTAGCCACTTTGTTCAGTCGCACATGCTTTGGGCGAATTCTGAGCTTACCCCGTGCCTATATGAGTGGATATTTGCAACTCATATCACAGATGTATTATCTACAGGTGGTTTTCTATGGCCATAAACAAGTAAGGGTTAATTAAGTCATTTGTTTAGGAATTGCATCCATCCAAAGTTGGGTCTGGGTGAAAAGTGCAATTCCATCTCGACAATGGATCACCATGTGGACAGTTAAAACTTTTTCTGAAATTTACAACACTTACGTGTTTTTGTGTGTGTTGCTTTTGCGCAAAATGGATTATTTTGATGGAGATTCATAAAAATCTGAGAGAGTCCAGCGGGAGCTTTTCAGAAAACTGGTTGGTTTGACACTAAATGACCCATTACGGTTGCATATGAATTGTAGCACTCTCGATGCCTTCCACCAGAAAATTCTCTTTGAATATGCTTATAACAGCATAACACCAAACAATGCTTAGAAAGTTAGGATTATTGGATTTAGACTATTTACACTTTGTATCCATTGGGTTTTGATTCGGAGCTAGGTTTAAGATATAAGAAAGACATATATCCTTTTATGTTCCATTTTGACCAACCCAGCACCCGGTCAGCTTGTCTCCTTATACAGAAGTATCCAAATTTGCAATCTGAAGTATCTACTCTTTCCCCAAAAGAACCATTATGGCATATAACTTGATTCTAAATGATCTATATGTTGAAGAGAATCGTCTCTCTAAATCAGATAACTTGCAGTGGACATTCTCCCCAGCAAACATATCCATTGGTTGATTTATGTTTATTTGAAATATCGACTTGCGGTTAAGTTCATTCTTACCCTATGCTGAATGTCTTGTTTGTTTACAGATATTCATCACATTATTTTTATCATTTACCTGGTCATAACGTTCTCTGTTAGTAATGCCTCCTGACATTAAAATATATGTAGTAACTTATATGTGAGAGTTATCTGGACCATGAGAGGATTCATTGGTTTTACTAAATAGATATCCCTGTGCCAGTATGATTAATTTTAAGAAATATATATATATTTATATTGTAGAGAAAGGACGTTTTGCTTGCCTCCACAGGGATTTGAACTCCGATCGCTGGCTATATATTACCAAAGACAGTATTCAATTCTGCGAAAAGTTTAAAGCGGACAGTTAGACTTTGTGAATACGCAAGTCAGTTTCCAAAGTCTCTCAATATTCACCAGCCCAATGGGTGAAAGTGCAACGAGGTTTTCTGTATTCCCATTGCGACAGAAACCCGTGTTAAATGCATAATCCTGGAGTTTAGGGGAGAAAGCAAATGGTAAAAACGAAAACTGATACAATCCAGAACAATCCCCTCCGACCTATGCGCATGACAACAATCCTTGATCTGGAATCGCTTAGGTCCAAAAAGTCTCCTCGTTAACTCGGTTTTGAGTTGTTCTCGAGACAGTTTGAGCGTGTCGATTCTCCAGATGATGCTTGAACCGTTTATACACGGACTGGATTTCAAGGCCAGGGAGACTACCATGGCGATTCTGAGATACAGCAGTAAACTCAATCACTGATAGGCATTTTATACTGTTCCAATTTAATGAAAAACGGCACAGTCAATTACTTGGATATCGTAACCAAATACATAGCCAAATACGCGCTACTTTTATACTGAAACGTAAATTTATTTGAATATATCATAAAATAAAATTTCTATATTTAGAAGAAAAGATGACAGAGCGCACTTAAACTGTCATGCGATACATGGACACTGGCAAACCTTTACATTTATAATAATATTTTGAACAAATATAAAACAAATGTTTATTGATTCGGTGATTTAGACTGTGATAGAAACATCCGCAGAGAATCACATGTGGAAGCCGTGAAGGCGAACTACAAAAAGATCAGTCCGTTCTCCGGAAGTTTCAGTGTGGTTTAAATAAATAGATTTGAAAAGGGTAATACATGTTAGAGCTTATCCCTTGTTATAAACGTGGAAGTTTATTTTATTTTTATTTATTCACCAAAGGTAAGATATATATAAGAGAAGTTAAATTAATATGATTTGAGGCGCAATTAAAATTCCGGAGAAATCTCCAAATTTTAGGCCATATAATAATTTTGAACGGCAGTATTTATGGTAAATGTACCTTTAATCTGTTAAGATGTGAACTTACAGCGTGCCTATTCTATTGAATACAAGCTAGCATTTTTATCTCAAAATTATTTAGCTGTTCAGCACAGATTAGACCAATACACATACGGTGTTGGGACATGGGATTGCAAATTTATAACGTGATGCTGTACATTATTGTAGCACCTTGTTCTGATCAGTGTGAGTTGATTGCAGCGGTGGTTCCATTCGACCATGAGCATACATGCCGTTAGATGAATAAAATATAACTTAGGCAAAATTCATTTCAATAAACAAACGATTTCGTTTTTCGTCATGTAAGTAGGGCGGCAAGTGATTTCTTCTGTTTCTACGCTATTCGAAGCTATTAAGTCTAACTGGGAACTCTCTGACAATACCCTATCAGTAAGAGACATTAGTCTGCTAACAAACTGCCTAGTTTCTGGTTTAATTTGAATTCAACATTTTGTGAAAGGCGTACTATTTGACGATCTATTGGTAGACTGTTTACACTGTTGGTGTCTTTAGTCCGTAAACGACCAGCCGTGCTCCAGCAGAACGAATTAAATCGTTTGTTATCGGATGAAGTACCATTGACTGGTGCGCTCGGATTATCGATTCCACGCTAATTGGCATCTGTCGAGAGAGCTAAAGTAAACTATGAGACTTTATATAGCTTATTGATGTGTTTTGACAAGCCTGATCTATCATATGGGGAGACTAGGGGAGTAAATATCCATCCCATATCCACCTAACGCGACAATTTAAAAAATGTACACGCACAAAACATAACATTTATTCACTTTCTAATACATAACTTTCTATTCGCCTTCGTCCGATAAAGCGTATAACATCACGTGTTTTGTTTAGGCATTCAAGTTACTATTTGTTTCCATATGTTGGAGTTGCAGATATCTGATCTTGTACTCTTAGTTTTTTTTGTTTAAACCTCTTTGTTTATTCGGGCTATCAAAGGTATCTACTAGTTTCTACTCGCCTGTCCAGCTTATTTGTACCGGTATAATTGTTATGGTTGAAGACTTGTGGAAACATCTGTGTGATAGTATGGTTCAGCGACATTAAAGAAACATTAAACCCATGTCCTAGATGGCTAACAGGTTTTCAACAATGTGTTGTGTCATTGTTCAAAGTGCATTTCGTAATTGTTTTTAGCGAAACTCCTCTAAAATTAAAACTAATTCCTTGCTCCATTCGGTTATTTCACCCGCAAGAACTTGTCTTGAGAGCTGATTGTCAACACAAACCAGGTAATCCTGATTAATGCAAGACATCCTTGGAATCAGCCGTATTTTTAATGTAGGCGATATCATTCGGTATTTCATCTAGAGCTTATCCTGACTTAAACACGAGAGGAAAACATGTGAAAAACATAGTGTCTTTGAAGTTTATCTGGACCGTTTGACATCTAATCTCATGTGAAATCAACTTGGAACCCTTCGAGAACAAAGATTTTCTTGAGAAAAATACCAGTAACATCAATTCCTTACTCTAATGCTCAATCAGTGCCTTAATCTGCTTCTTCGGTCAATCTCCTTGTTTACTTGGATAATTCTAGGTTTTAAATCTTTTGACTTCGATTTGCAGCATGCACCATTCGACCTTTCAGCAACAACTTTTTATTGTTGACATGACCCGAGAGCCGCCATTTTATTCTACATTTTAATTTGATATATTTTATGTTAAAAAGCTACCTTTTTCGTTTCATCTTTAATAAATTCCTGGTTGTTTATTTATGTGTGGTTTCTAATCCAGACTGAACCAAAATTATTCAAAATATTGTCGTGGAGGTTAACTTTCGAAGGTAATTTTTTGTAGAACTGTACCTTATATATTTTGAATAAATGAAGAGAGAAAAAATGTGCTTGTTTCCACCGGGATTCGAATACGTGGCATTTGGGTTACAGATTCAACACTCTACCGACTGAGTGATCCTAATTTAGATATTGAAGATAACAAATCCATTGAAAATCTGGCAGTTTTGTGATGCAGTGTCGTCAAGTGGTTTTTTTTTATTTTGCCATTGGAATCTGTCCTGCTTTGATAAAAACTGTTAATAAAGGGCTTACTTCCATTGACAGTCGTCAAGTTAATTACTTTCAGTGACAGTCGTCAAGTTAATTTTTGTTATTTTGCCATCGGAATCTGTCCTGGCTTGATTTAACCTATAAAAAGAGGCCTTACTATCATGGACATTCAGCATGTAAACAACTCATGTCAATTCTGTGTTATGCCGTTATATAATGCCAACGAAATTAGCTGAATGTTTGTAATTCTTCGCATTCAATCTCACGTATTCCGTAGTCTTTTGTCGTGATGTAGCATCGACGTCTACTATTTTGTTTTGTTTTTATCTACGAAATACTTTATTCTGCAATACGTCAGGTACACAATTCATTTGTTCAACATGAAAATAGAGCCCCTTGTGTAAAAGACAAATGACATCACGTATTACACTTGGGGCAAACAGAGAGTTTTAACTTATACTTTACAATTTGATAACAAATCGATCATCAATTAATTTAAGCAAGGGATCCAAATCCAAAATGCATTCGTCAAACCTTATGATTAGTTCTTGTCTTTTATAATATTCGTAGTTTTGCTTGATCGCTTGCGAAAAATGAAAACTGGAACATCCTCTTGATTTGAACTGATCCCTCATGGTATATATAAATATTCCTACTATTAAAAATGCAAAATCTCTCCATTAAGGTGCACTTGTGGCTTTATTGTCATACTTCTAGGCAAAACATCACGTGACGTTACAGATGACACGTTGACTGACTGCCGGTATATGACAAGTAACGCGAAAAAGTATTTTGCGTTCCGTTCGCAGGGATGTTTTGGAGTCCCATTGTCAGAATGATTTGTTCGGTTGTTTATCTGTTTCCACATAAATCAAAGTTTAGAAGTCATTAAGTCTATCTGGGGGTCTCTCTGACAATAGCCCACCGCTAGGAGTCATTGGTCTACAAACAGACTGCCGACCCATGTTATTGGCTCAATTGAATTTATCACTCTGTTTAAAGGCGGACTATTTGACGTTCTATTGAAGGGCTATTTACACTGTCAGGATCTTTTATTCTCAAACGACCAGCCTAGCTCCAGCAGAACAAATTAAACCGTTTGTTATCAGGTGAAATGCTCTGGAATTGTATGGTCAGATTATCGATTCGTCACAAATTGGCATCTGTCGATAGAGCTGAAGTAAACTCTGCGGTCTTATATAGCCGAGTGAAACAAACCAGACGATGTTCTCTTAGATGAGTTAGTCAACATAAGATACCTTTATTCGACTGAGCCATTTCTGAAGTTACCACAGGACTACAACATTGATTCAATCATTAAGTTGCAGTGTTGGCTTTATCAACCTTTATTCTAGGCAACACATCAAGCAAAGTTAAAGAAAACGCGTTGGCTGACTACCTGTGCATGGAAAGTCTGGCGAGAAAGTGCGAGAAAAGCCAGTCGTGCGCCTTACTTGATTCAATGATGAATTTTAAAAAATGTGTGTTTTTTTACGTCTAATGTTAAATTTATTCAGTAAGGTGCACCATTGGCTTTATTATCAGTTATTCTAGGTAAAACATCACGTGACGTTAAAGATAATACGTTGACTGACTGCCTACACATGACAAGTAACACTAGGAAGTGCGTGAAAAGCCAATCGTATACCCAACTCAATTCATCAATTCATCTCTTATCCCAAAGTTTCGGTAAGCATTTTTATTAAGATTAATTCTGCTCGTTTCAAACCTCATCATGTTTTGTTAAATAAAATCAGATCTATATGTTCTCACAATTCCGTTTGTTTTATTCTCAACTTTAAATATGCCTTGCTTTGAGATTTGTATGTATTACTATTGAGCAATACAGGCATATTATGAAAGCATCTCAACAGGCTAACACGACAAGAAAAAACCAACAGCAAAAGGGTCCCCTTTCTGAAAAAGGTCTAAGTTTATTGAAATCTTAGTTTGGGGTTTTCTCGGCTATATTGTATACCAAAAAGTTTGGTACTTGGTTGTATGAAGTTCAGCTAGCCACTTGGATCTATAAACTTCAGCTTATTTCACACACTAGACGAAAGAAATAATACGCAATTTTAAAATGACACACGGCCACGCCAACAAGGGAAAATATCATTGGCGCAATTAAATTAGCATACCCGTAGTACTTGAAGCTCCTTTGCAGTTGAATGACCTATTTTTTATAGCTCAATTTAATATACAACAAAATATGGCTATCGTGGGTTTCAGACAATTCCTTTAACTTGGGATTTGTAATTGGCCGATATTGGCCGATAACACTAATTAAAACATTAATATAAAATAGGGCGGCTGTGATGCATATTTGACTGATCGACCGTTGGACTGCATTTTTCATGGTTTATTTCACGAAGTGCAATAACGATGAGTCTCAATAAATGATGTATCATTTTTGTGAAATTTTGATTAGAACGATCCTAGTGGATTTTTGTGTCTATCCCACCTTGGAAAGTCTTATAAAAATGTAGAATACAACTTTCAGAAATTGTTTTAAAAAATCAAGGAAGCCTTCTACAAAATGAGACACCGTTTACTAAATCACATTTTGCTCTTTACAATGGTACAAATTTGAAGTTTCTAACATGAATAGTTTTCTGCAAATACGCCTTGGAAAATGTAAAATCTGCTTAAAAGCCATACATAAGCAATTACAGTTTTGCGACTAGAATATATGATCGTGGGAAAACTAAATTATATGCTCCAATTTAACTGTTTGTAATAGAAATATCGAATTATATTTGTCACCAACATATTGTTTGAATACCTAACCTTTAATCAAAGCGATACAAAATTGGTTCATTTTGAGCCCAGGTTATCCAGTAAGATGTTAATGATGTACCTGTAGTTAATACAAACCACAGTTCTCAGTTTGATTAACATAATTTATATCTACATATTATCTTTTTCTAATGGTAAATCTTGAGCTAAAGCCTGAAGACAGCACAGCTTTGACGCCAAGAAAGAGACTAACTCACTAGCCAGTGTTTCATGAAGAACGTGTATATCAACCCAGCAACAGTCTTTGGGCTCAATATTACTTTTTATAGAATCTGATCTGGGGGGATCTTTGTGTGGCCAGGTTATCTTTCCTGTTGTGTTATTTATCGCAGATGACCTCTGCAGCCCTACGTGCAATGAATATCACAGAAAAACAAGAATATCATTGATTTCTCCAGGGTTTATTCTACCATCTTTTAACATGGTTTGGTTCTGTGTTCAATATTGTCGTTTCTGAAAGTAACTTTCTTCTAAATTCTTTTCGGCATTAAAGCTAACGCTTTAATTCAGTGGTTTATTTCCCTTTGGTAGCAGGTCATCAGCATCGATCACCAATATTAATAAAACGTGTAGTTTTAGACAAACAAATCCGGATATGGTTACCAATATACCCCTTCACTAGAGCCAGATGCTTTGTCATTGACGTTTTATCTTCGGTAAATTCTCCTATAGGGTTTTAGAGATCGTTGCTTAGAAAACTTTTCAATTTTTAGTGTCAATATTCTCAACGCTTCTTATCTCTTCGATATGACCCGGATTTACTTTATCAAGCTGTATCATGTTCTATAAATCCTGATCCGTCCCGGATATACTTTATCAAACTGTTTCATGTTAATAAATCCCTATCTGGCGCGGATGTGCTTTATCAAGATGTATCATGTTTTAAAAATCCCGTTTTGACCCGGATGTATTTATCAAGCTGTATCATGTTTTATAAATCCCGATATGAGCCTGATGTACGTTATAAAGCTGTATCATGATCTATCAATTCTGATCTGACCCGGATGTGCTTTATCAAGCTGTATCATGTTTTATAAATCCCGATATGAGCCTGATGTACGTTATAAAGCTGTATCATGTTCTATAAATTCTGATCTGACCCGGATGTACTTTATCAAGCTGTATCATGTTTTATAAATCCCGATATGAGCCTGATGTACGTTATAAAGCTGTATCATGATCTATCAATTCTGATCTGACCCGGATGTACTTTATCAATCTGTATCTTGTTCTATAAATCCTGATTAAACCCGAATGTACTTTATCAATCTGTATCATGTTCTATAAATCCTGATCTGACCCGGATGCACTTTGTCAATCTGTACCATGTTCTATAAATCCTGATTTGACCCGGATGTATTTTATCAATCTTTATCATGTTCTACAAATGGTAATCTGACCCGAATGTACTTTATCAATCTGTATCATGTTCTATAAATCCAGATATGAGCGAAAGGTACTGGCTGATAGCCGCTGTGTCTTAAGTTATTTTGTCTTTGGCACTGCACAGAAACTGTTCTTTAGGTTATTTATGTTGCCCAACCAATTGTCTGGTTTCTTTACTCTCGTCGTTTACAGTTTAACTTCATAGCTTTGCTTTTTTCACCATTGAATTCAGTCTATAAATATTTAGGTATCAAGATTGTTGAAATCTAAACTTTTTGATACTTTTTAAGAGCTGTTCGCTTCTTGTTTTTGGCTTTGTTTTTGTTTTTTGCTTCTTTAGCCATTTTTTGTGTCCTTTTCAAACTTGTTCCTGCCAAAGCATTCTTCTGTTATTAATGACTTTAAAATTGAGCTTCCCATGAGATAGCATCGAGTTTACCATTCAAGAATTTTATTATTTTGGACCCAACTATCAGAATGACTTTTTCCGTTTTGTATCTGTTTCTACATAAATCAAAGTTTAGAAGCCATAAGTTAATCTGGAGATCTCTTGTGTAATGTCATATAGAGTCAGTGATCGATAAACAAACCGGAACGCAAGCTATCGACTCAATTAAATAGTAATTGACTGAATATCTGTAGCGATAGACTATTTATACTGAAGGAATCTTTATTTTACAATCGAAAGGCCACAGTCAAATCAAAATAAAGCATTTTTAGTTGTGTTCTTTGACGAGATTACCCATTATCCAGGGTGGATACAGCTGATATAAATCTTGTGATTGCATGTGACCCATTAAGGTGGTAGTCGACGGAATCAAGCAAAGAATTGACATTATGGTTTCAGCCGTGGGCTGAGGATAACCAAATTGTTTCGAAGGGCATACATAACCTGCGATAAAATTAGCTTCCAAAACCTCGTGAAAGGTGACAAGAAATTAGCTTCCATAACCACGAGAAAATGGACATGAAAATGGCTTCCAAAACCTCGTTACAGGGGAAAGTGACCAGACGAACAAGACTGAGCTGCTCGCGTAGATTGCTCGGTTAACTGGATCGGGTGTGTTCTCAAGTCTTTGTCACTGAAGACATAGTTACATTAAACTGGAAACATATTTAGCCAAATAGGTTTTGGAGGACGTTCCATTTAAAGGGGAGGGGTGATTCTTTTTTACCTTACAAAACTGATAACGATGGGCGTAACACGGAAATTTAAACGAAAACCCACAAACGTTCATGAATGTATAGAGGATGCATTGAACCGCTTTAATTTAAACTATTGATGTATTGTCACACTATAGAACGTACTGTTTGGACAATGTTGTAAACTAACAAACATTCCCCCCAGCTGTGCGTAAAACAGCAGAACATTACATTTGGAGAGCGTTGTAGAAGGAAAATGTATTCCCTCTTAGTCAAACATTGCTGTGTACTGTAGAGCATAATGTTTGGACCATGTTGTAAAATGAAAAAATATTCCCTCTTAGCCAAACATTGTTATGTACTGTAGAGCATAACGTTTGAACCATGTTGTAAAAAGAAAAAGTATTCCCTCTTAGTTAAACATTGTGATGAACTGTAGAGCATAATGTTTGGACCATGCTGTAAAAAGAAAAAATATTCCCTTTTATTTAAACATTATTATGAACTGTAGAGCATAACGTTTGAACCATGTTGTAAAAAGAAAAGTATTCCCTCTTAGTTAAACATTGTGATGAACTGTAGAGCATAATGTTTGGACCATGCTGTAAAAAGAAAAAGTATTCCCTTTTAGTTAAACATTGTGATGAACTGTAGAGCATAATGGTTGGACCATGTTGTAAAAGGAAAAGTATTCCCTTTTAGTTAAACATTGTGATGAACTGTAGAGCATAATGTTTGGACCATGCTGTAAAAAGAAAAAGTATTCCCTTTTAGT
>JARDVA010069849.1:0-11953 GCA_030265315.1 Mopalia swanii
CAACCTTACTCCCAGCTCAAGGTCAAACCAGAGCAATGTGAGTACAGTCTCTCTTACCTAACCTAATAAACCCACAATCTTAGTCCCTGCTCAAGGTCAAACCAGAGCAATGTGAGTACAGTCTCTCTAACCTAACCTAATAAACCCACAACCTTAGTCCCTGTCAAGGTCAAACCAGAGCAGTGTGAGTACAGTCTCTCTTACCTAACCTAATAAACCCACAACCTTACTCCCAGCTCAAGGTCAAACCAGAGCAATGTGAGTACAGTCTCTCTTACCTAACCTAATAAACCCACAATCTTAGTCCCTGCTCAAGGTCAAACCAGAGCAATGTGAGTACAATCTCTCCTACCTAACCTTTACATGTTAGCAGCCTACTCATCCTGGTTTGATGTACCACTGTCAAATTAGAGTCGGTATGTTGCCGTGTTTCCATCAGGCCAGGAACAGTCTGGTTTGGACAATCTGTGCTCAGATCAGTAAAATACCCTCGAGTACAACATTAAACCTTAATCAAACAAACAAACTAATCATACTCTGGAAATATGCTTGAGATTGACATTGAACACAAAACATACAACCTCTTATTACCTGTTTCATTAATCGACAGTGATTTGCAGCACGGAGACAGAAACGGAAGCAGCAGCCAACTGTTTATGGTTAGTCACGAATTCCAAGGGCTGCCCCAACTGTAAATCACCCATACAGAAGAATGAGGGCTGTAACCATATGAAGTGTACCAAGGTGAGTGATATCCAATAGAACACACCAATATGATAGGTTAAAATGTCACATCTCCCTCATTATCCATGTAAACACTTCTGTAGAAATGAGACGTTGTTTGTGATTTTATTGGCTGTAAGAGGCTGTTCTTCCTCACCTGTGAGGCCCGCAGCTGTGGCTAAGTCATTAGCATGTGCACTTACTAATCCTTCTTAGATGCACTGTTCATTGGTCAAGCATCATTTATATAATCCAATCACACGATGTGGCTCTGGCAATTGTGAGGTTGGTTTTTACATTTTATAGAGCTGGCAGGTTGTTGGGTGGGAGCTTCTTGTTTTCACGGTTCTCTACTGGCTAAGGGGCAATAAAGAAGCTACTGTAAAGCACTTTATATTCGCCGGAATTTATTTTTCGCGTTTTTATTCTTTCATTAAATTCGCTGGAATTAGATTTCGGGTATTTACGTATCACATCAACAAAAATTAAAGAAATTGTTTGTTTTTCTCTGAAGATTTGTCATTGTTTAGCTGCTTAGCTGTTCAGTTGGGTAGGGATTATCAGCTATTTACATGTAACGCACTTATGTTCACACCTACTGTGAGCAAACAAAGACAAGGCCACGCTGTCTGGTTTGATGCGCCTTGCTGTGAGTTAATTCAGTAAAGTGTCAAACTCTGGTGCCAGCTGAGACAAGTCCAGCCTTTTGACTTATTTTAACAAAAAAAATGTTTTAAAATCAACTTTTAGACTGAGCAGCATGGATCGATAAACAGCATGATATAGACTGCTTGGGCCTTTGTAAGCTGAGACCTGGTTAGCGGACTACGGCTCTAAAGCCAATCAAAGGCGCCGTTGTTCAGCTCTTTAGGCAGCCGCTGGTATCTCAGGTCCCAATAAACGAATGCAACTGGATTACTTCACTTCAACTTGTAAAAGTTTTGCATTAACTGTACCATATGTGCCCTGATTTGCTCTTATAGTGTCTCGCAATGATACAGTACCAAATTAACTCTTTGTTTTGTTAAACACACGCGGACAGATCTATACATAATAAGCTACAACAACAACAACATGATGTTATGATTGCTGCGACTTGTTTAACCCACTTGCAGTATTTTTCGGCTTGTTTACTGTGGAGATTATGTATGCAGTATACCGTGGCGCATTATAGCGTGGTTACATTGTATTGATATATGTTCATTCCAGGAATTAATTTTCGCGCAAAATGTGTAACCGTGTGTATCGCGAAAATTAAGTACTTTACAGTAATCTGTTTATGATGTCCCTTTATTGTCATTCTCCAGTGTTTGTCTAAGTGTGGTGTCGAGGGTGGTTCATTCCCCCATTGGACTGGCACGCACTCAGGTACAGCATTAACACTGATTGATTTGATTTCTATGTGTTTCAGTGTAAGCATGATTTCTGCTGGGTCTGTCTGGAACCCTGGAAGCGACATAACTCCAGCACGGGGGGCTATTTTAAGTGCAATCGCTACGAGGTTGTGAAAAAGGTGGAGGAGGACATGGCTCATGCGGTCCACGATGTAAGATCATTTGACATTTCATACAAGTCAGTCTGACAGATGTACCGTTCTGGTTCATGGTATTGAGTTTGTCTGTCGACCATCAGATATAAGAGTGAGTCACACATTGTGGCCCAGGCAATCGCAGGGGTGGTTTTTACTAGGTTTCCTGCCAGTTTTCCACCGTAATTAGGCACTGGACAGGATGAAATGGACAATCCATCTTCATAACTACCCTTCAGTGCCACGGAAAACCCCAATCAAACAAAAAAACAAAAACATTTTAAGTTAAAACAATGAAAAGTTTGAGTGTTCAAAATCTGCTGTTTGACCTGCTAAAGGAATAAAGCTCATTCTTTGAAGAAATAATGTTTCCCAGACTGTATATCGTCAATTTTATCACAGTGGAGGTGAAAGATTTCTATTTTACGCTGACGGCTTTAGCATGGGGCTTCAGATTACTAAACTTATTCACCCAAATTACAGAAAAAATGAGAATATGCCGGGGTTAGGGAGTCTTTATTATTACTATTCTTCTCCCATAAAAATAACACAGTTTAATATCTTTTTTCATTTGGAAATCGTAAAGCAGACCCATCCATCCTCGAGGAAAAATGGTCTAAACCCCTTGAATTAGATTTTCAAAGTGTGGGAGGGTTGTCAATTATACTGCCCTTTGGAAAAGGGTTGTCTGTCATCATATAAGTGAATTACTGTTGAGTTCAACATTAACCTCCAATCAACCAACCAAACTAGAGGATTATCTGCCCTTATCCAGCAACCAATCAGTGTCAGTAGTACAAGAAGTGTTCATTACGATAGTCGATTGTTTCCATTGAATCACGTGGTGATGTCATAATAATTAATGTTTCCAGGCAGAAGCTGTGAATTCCAAGATGCAGGAGCTAAACAGATTTGTCCACTACTATTCCAGGTTTAAGAATCATGAACACAGTTATAAGGTATGTCCTGCAGAGGGGTGGGAGGGAGTTCTCTGTTACCCCAGTGCTCTCTGAGCTAAGGGGAAACAGAAAACCGATCATTATTTTGCAAACCTTGTCATTCGCAAATCCTATAATCAATTTTGACATTTCATTGAATGAAAACCTTTTTTCAGCCATTTTGACGAAATATAGGTTAATTTGGCTAATACATACTACATAAATAGCTTTGTGTAGTTAAATGTATATTCATTAAAATAGGCTAACAAGGTGGTAGAGATATGAAGTGTGTGAATCTCAGATTTACTGGGGAAATGAAGTTCATGTATTAACCGAGTAATAAGTGTGTGTATGTACCAGGTATGTGTGCATCTTGATCAAGTAATAATGTGTATTGACTGGGTAATAATGTTTGTGTATTGACTGGATATTAATGTGTGTGTGTTTCAGCTTGAGGAGCCGTTACTTCACACAGCCAAAGATAAGATGATGAAATTAGCCGAGGCTGTCACAGACATAGGTAAGTCATACAACCTTAATAACAATGGGAGTCACAATTTACAAATGTCAAAAAGGGTAACAGGGGGATGGAAGAGAGCGTCCTGGGGCTCTCGGTGCTAAGGGGCAACATTAGGGAACTTTCTGGTGCTCTCAGAGCTAAGGGGCAACATAAGGAAACTGGTGCTATCAGAGCTAATGGGCAACATAAGAGAGCTTACTGGTGCTCTCAGAGCTAAGGGGCAATATAACGGAGCTTCCTGGTGCTCTCAGAGCTAAGGGCCAACATAACGGAGCTTCCTGGTGCTCTCAGAGCTAAGGGGCAACATAAGGAAACTGGTGCTCTCAGAGCTAAGGGGCAACATAACGGAGCTTCCTGGTGCTCTCAGAGCTAAGGCGCATCATAACGGAGCTTCCTGGTGCTCTCAGAGCTAAGGGGCAACATAAGGGAGCTTCCTTGGGCTCTCAGAGCTATGGGGCAACATAAGGGAGCTTCCTGGTGCTGTCAGAGCTAAGAGGCAACATAAGGGAGCACCCTAATGCTCTCAGTGCTAAGGGGCAACATAAGGGAGCTTCCTGGTGCTCTCAGAGCTAAGGGGCAACATAAGGGAATGACCTGGTGCTCGCAGAGTAAAGGGGCAACATAAGGGAGCGACCTGGTGCTCTCAGAGCTAAGGGGCAACATGAGGGAGCTTCCTGGTGCTCTCATAGCTAAGGGGCTACATAAGGAGAGCGGTTTGTATTACGTTCTGTGACTGTCCTGAATTTATCAGGATCAACCCTCAGGTATATGAGTGAGTCACACGATGTGGATACTGCAATCACGGGGGTGGTGTTTACAAGGTTTCCAGACTTGGACAAAGAAAAGTTCGCAAATTAACTTATAGGAGAACTATTATTACATGAAGGCCATTCTGCGCCTCTTCTCAATCAATAGTCACCCTCAAGCTAGGCACCCAGGTGTTTTTCTTATATTGTGTGCTTGTTTGTTCTATAATCGAGGGACTATCAAGATTATGAGTGAGTCATATGATGTGGCTCTGGCAATCATAGAGGGGGGGGGGGGTTATAACCTTTCATCTTGACTTTCGATCGTGTTTTAAAGCAGGAAACTCTTAAACCAAATGTCCTTGACTACCATGTTAAATCCCTACAAACAAACAAGCTGTCTAGTGAATGCAATCAAACAAATAAGACAAAACTAAATCTTATGACAATGATTATTTCTGGTATCTTAGCGACAGCCAATGAGGAGACTCGCTTTGTTGAGGAAGCGGTGCACCAGCTGCTGAAGGCGCGGCGGGTGTTGAGGTGTTCCTACGTGTATGGGTACTATTTAGAGGGACCGGGCTACAAGAAGATCGTGTTTGAGTTCATGCAGACCGAGCTCGAGGAATGCACCGAGATTCTCTCTCAGATGGTGAACAGGCTCTATCTGCGGACGCCGAGGAGGAAGATCATCGAGCAGGCCAGCATAGTACAGAGGAAACGTCACGAGTTCATCTCTGCCATCGCCAAGGGTTTGGTACCAGCAGAAACACCCCCCTCTGTCAGGAAGAAAAAACGACGGAAATACAGTATGGATATGGAAGATGTGAGATTAATAATAATAATAATGTTCTCTTTATTCAACATGTCGACCCTCAGGTGTATGAGGGAGTCACAGGATGTGGCTCCGTCAATCGCAGGGTTGGTTTTTATGAGGTTCCCTTTTAAATCTATAAATAAATAAAAAAACTCCTGTGTGGATATGAGCCTCTTGGCTTTAGTGAATAGCGTGTGCACTTACTAATTTGACTAGGATGTAACATTCAAGGGATTGAGTCAGTCTGTTGACCATTTGGTATATCATTGAGTTGAATGATTTGGCTTGCAATCAAATGGGTGGTTTTTACCAAGTTTCCTCTCGGTTTTGCACCGTAACAAGGCATGGAGCATTGTGAACTAGACAATCCGTCATCATATAAGTGAAAGACCCTTGAGGACGACATTTAGCCACAACTAGCCAAACAAACTGAGGGCAGTAGGTTATAACTTTTATAGTCATTGTGTATTTACCTATCAGCTAACATTCACCTAACATTCATTTTCCAAGACGGCAACCACTTTTTGTGTTGTAGTGGCTTTGTAATTTTGGGGTACACCGCCCTCATATAAGTGAAATCCCGTTAAACTCGGCATGAACTAGCAATGAATGGCTCTGTTTGTAGGATGAATTAAGGAAGGCTATTCTGGCCTCGGTACAGGAGGTTGACCCGGCTAACCCCTGGATAAAAGACGCCTCTGGCCGGCACACCAATGTCATGGCTGTACTCGATTGGCCTGGTTACGACAGTGAGGACTCCGATACCGAAGCCGAGCCAACAACAGCTATAGGTGAGCTTATTTTATCATTTAATGTTTGAAATAGCAATTATCACCACCCCAGCTCCAGGCTGAGCAGACCCTGTGGCTGACTGGGATTGTTTGATACCTCTTAGGTCTACTGAAAGCACAAGGACTTACACCACCCTCAATTGATGAGGAACAAACATAACTGTGTCAGATATCTTGGGTTCAACTGTGTTGAATGGTTGTTGTCACCAAGTCTTAACTGTCGGTTACATGTAAGGTTACTAGCACCATCAAAGCCAGTTATTCTGTGTCTCTATTTGACAGGACGGTGTAGTAGGGAGGGGTGTGAGAGACTAAGAGCTAAAAACCCCCGTACAGGAGCCACACATAACCACTGTAGTCTGAGATGTCTGAGACTGGACCAACTTGAATCATTGGAACAACAGGAGCCCGAGAAAGGTACCATTATCATCAAATGGGATTACTTCATTTCCAACATTATGGGAACGCTTCATATTTTGGTTGTGCTAGTGCAAATCAGTGTTAGAATACACCGTCGTTTAAGTGAAATACCCTCACTGCATAAAACACCCATCAATCAATCAAATAGGATTACATGTTGTCAGAATGTTATTGAGGGTGTGGTCAGAATGTTATTGGGGGTGTAGTCAGCATGTTATTGGGGGTGTGGTCAGCATGTTATTGGCGGTGTGGTCACTATATTATTGGGTGTGTGGTCAGAATGTTATTGGGGGTGTGGTCAGCATGTTATTAGGGGTGTGGTCAGCATGTTATTGGGAGTGTGGTCAGAATGTTATTGGGTGTGTGGTCAGAATGTTATTGGGTGTGTGGTCAGAATGTTATTGGGGGTGTGGTCAGCATGTTATAAGGGGTGTGGTCAGCATGTTATAGGGGTGTGGTCAGCATGTTATTGGGAGTGTGGTCAGAATGTTATTGGGGGTGTGATCATTATGGTATGGGGGGTGCGGTCAAAATGTTATTGGGGGTGCGGTCAAAATGTTATTGGGGGTGTGGTCAGAATGTGTTTGGGGGTGTGATCATTATGTTATTGGGGGTGTGGTCAGCATGCTATTGAGGGTGTGGTCGTTGTGTTATTGGGGGTCTGATCATTATGTTATTGGGGGTGTGGTTGGCATGTCATTGAGGGTGTGCTCAGAATGTTATTGGAGGTGTGGTCAGCATGTTATTGAAGGTGTGGTGAAAATATTTCTAATGAGGTGTGGTCAGTGAGCTAATTAGGAGAGTGGTCAGAATGTTATTGGGGTTTGTTCTGAATTTTAATAAGGATGTTGTCAGAACTGTGACAAGGGTGGTGGGAATGTTTATATGTGTGTGAGCAGAATTATTATGTGGGTGTGGTATGTATGAAACATAGAAGATGTAGCTTGAATGTTATAGAGGGTATTGTCAGAAAATAATGAGTGTGTGTTACCCAAATATAAAGTGAAGTAGCCTGTCACTTTCTAAGCTACAGGTCACCATGAAACTATTGGTTTGTGGTGTACTGCAAACAAATCAAGTGGGCAGGAAAATTAACTTGAGTTAGACCAGTGAAAACATAACAAATCTTTCAGATTCCCCTGAAGTTGTGTTAGATGAACAAATGGACTTGTTACGAGCACTGGAGATGTCCCGCCTTCAGTTTCTCAGAGAGTCCGGAGTCCTTCACCCCAGAGAAACTCCGTCCACCAGCAGGTAGACACTTTCACTTTCACTCGGCACTGTGTTTATATTTTCATGTGAACCTGTACATGTACTGTTTATGTCCACAAATATAAGAAATGTTTTGCAAAAAGTAAGGTGACTGAAATTGACCTGATGTATTATCTGATAACATGTGGACAAACAGAGCTGTACAGGTAACAAAGATGTGTGGGAACTTTGTTTCAGAATAAAAACTATGTACATGTGTGTATATATAACATTTAGAATGAAGGAGGCTTTGATAAGCGTAACAGTTTCATCCATACGAAGTCACCTGCGGTGTGAAAGTTCTGGCCCTCTTGGTTTAACTGTATCTTAACTCAAAATGTGACTCTAAAAAGATGTATTACTGTAGCCCTCTTTTAGTTTGTTTTGGAGAGTAGCAATACTGATTTACTTTGCACTGGAGGAAGATTAACTTTTTAACTTGATCAAACTATTTCACATTTGATGGTTGTGCTAATGTCAACTATTGTAAGGATACACTGCCATCATATAAAATACCAATCAATATCAATCAATCAATCTTGTAGTACTGTAAAGATTAACATTTGTGAGACCTGTGGCTTAGTGATTAGCAGGTGCCCTAACCAATCCTACTTCAATGTACCGTTCGCAGGATCGAGTCCATCTGTCATCCATCAGGTATATGAATGAGTCAAACGATATGGCTCCAGCAATAGTAGGGGGGGGGGGGGGGGGGGGGTTTACCCTCCCAAAGAAAGTGAGTAAACAGGATAATCCGTTGTCATGTAAGCAAAATACCCTTGCATACAGCATTAAACCGCGATCAAACAAACAAACAGATTTGTGAGTTGTGTGATTACAGGAGCACCGTGGAGACGAGCCGAGTGGATGAGAGCCCAGACAGAAGGAGTCTCACTCCCATGGAGAAGCTGGATCTAGAATTACAGAGGGTCCTGGATCTATCCTCCACTAGCTCCGATAGTAAGTCTACACAAAAAACAGGAAATTCCTCAAAACAGAAAGTTCTGGGGCCCATTGCACAAAGCCATATTACTCTAAGTGAACCTTAGCTGTCATGGGAACCAGTACTAAATGTATCATATCGTCATGGTAATTAAGATCAACAAAAGGCCAAGTGGCTTTATGGACCCGGGAATTCCCAAGAAAACCATTCATCTGGTAAACTCCTGGGAAACCGGTCTTTTGTTTACATGTGTATAAAAGCATTTGTCCAAAGGTTTTAATAATAATATCATAAATGAAAACAAAAAGAACTATGATTTAGGTGTTTTTTTCAAACTTATTGAATATCATGTTTGGTTTTTGCCGGATAATAAAAATCGGAAGACAGAAAAAAGGAACACTATGTAAAATGTACCTCTAATTCCCTTATCTTGATTTAAACATTTAACATTTTTTTGAAAATCAAAGCATATCTTGGACAGCATCAGCATAGATCAAGATTAACACTACGTTACAGGTCCTTAGAGTGAGATCACCTTTTGACCCTCAAATTTGATCATAACTAATATTTTTGCCTATTCCACCCTGCTGTACTTGGTGTTTATTTTATAAGATTATTTCCAGATATTTTCTCTAACCATGACTTTTCTGTTTACAGGAGTTGACCCAGACTTGAAACTGGCTGTTGAGATTTCCTTACAAGATTCCATGCAGTCTTCTTGTCATATAGGAGACAATAAACATTCCAAATTATTCCAATCTTACAAGGACCAGTCCATTTCTAAAGAACCTGCCAACAGGCCAATGTCTGGAGATCTCACCCAGGGCCGGTTATTGGATGTCAATAGTGTGGAGGAGTTGGGAGCTTTTGGTGGACTCTCCACCTCTAGGGAGGTTGCGGCCAATCACAGATTAACTGACAATCAAGTGACCGGGTCAAGATTCGGTCTGATCAAAGACTTAGCCGTGACTAATATACACTCTGATGATTCTGATAAGACCAAAGACTTTCTGGAAAAAGATGGGAGTTTGTTTACAAAACAAAGGGATGCAACTGAGCTCAGAGTCGAGAGAAAGCAGACAGAGAACAAGGATTGGTCAATCAATCAGAAAGCTGACACATTTTCGGAGTCATTGGGGTTGCCGGAGAGTTCGCCATCCTTCACGCAGCATTTCACCAGGCTGTCAGAGCTAAGTTTTATTGATGCCGACAATACAAGTGACACACAGCCAGTCTCTATATTGACCTCCTCTGAAAGCAATGACTGGTCTCTGTCAGATGACTTACCATTAGATCAGGAGTCCTTAACAAAGATGACAGAAGATTTGGTGAAGATGACGGAAGCCCTTCCTTCATTTGACTGTTCATTAGCTGAGTCAGAAGATTCCCTCAATACACCAGACAGTGACACCGACAACTGCATAGAAACAGCAGACAGGACTAGCGTCACTACCCCAATACAGGAACCACAAACAGCAGACAGGACTAGCGCCCCCATCCCAATACAGGAACCACAAACACTAGACAGGACTGGCACCCCCACAACAGGACAAGACACTGAAACCCCAGAAACAGGAAGCCTGACCGATGGCCAGTCTGAGGCAGACCTTGTTTCCAGTCTTTCAGATACTATAGGAGAAACTCCTCAACATACAATCACATTTAGCGAGGAAAGATACACAGAATTATAGATTTTACCCAAAGTCTAATAAATATAACACTTTTTAAGATGTATTTAAAGTGGATTTGTCTAAAGAAATCCACAGTTCAGAGTTTACCAATGTCTGATAATCTTGAGGTTATTTATATAATTGAGTAACACAGAATTTCTGATCTGCAGATTCTGAGCACTCCTAAACAAAACAACAGGTGCCCTTCAACTGTAGGTCAGCCGCTATGCTAGCGGTCAGTGGATGGTACATCTGATGGATTCACAGATTATTACTACCCCTCTCAGGGTGTTAATATCAATCGACCATTACAATTTGGTGTTCAGAAACAATGTGATGTATAAGGTCCCGAGGACAATCATGTCAAGACAGAGTTTCCCCACAAACTTTAAACAAAAAATCAACTGTTATGTTGTATTTGATTTATTGAAGTAACCTCGGTTCTTCGGGATATTTGATAGAAAAACCTTAATATGAGACAACTTACTTCACTATTTTATCATAAGAGGTTCTGTGATGTCGCAATATCAAAACTGTGTTTGTCCGTCAATTCTCAAAGAACTGTAATGTCAATGAAGATTCTGTCCACAAGCCTATTTTTATTTTAATTTTGATGGCCCAATTTACACCTTTTAAATGTGTTCAGGTTTATATAGAATCAAAATAAAATACACCCTTCCGATTCGGGTATGTTTTAAGTATTGTCTTTAATTAGCACTGTAGAAACATTAATTTTTCAACATTGAATAACACTTCACATTTAATTGTTGTGTTAGTGTGACAAATACTGTAGGAAACACCACCCTCATATTAGTGAAATATCACTGGGCATGGTGTAAAACACCAATCAATCAGTCAATCAAAATAAAATACTGTTTGTTATTTTTTAAATAATTTTGAAAGCCCTGTCATTCCCATATAGTGGCATCTCCTATCTAACTTTAACTCTTTACGCAGACTACAAAGCTATTTTATATCTGACGTGTATCTACAGTAGGATTCCATAAACTTTCTATTTTACATACTGTTGAAAGAGACTAAGCAATGAAATGTCAAAGTTCAGGAGGACCATTCCAGCAAATCTCACCTCTGACACCAATTTGTAGTTTTTCCAGGATTAACTATCAATAAAATCTCACTTTTGATGACATTTTTTGGTTTTTAGAAGAAATTATATTCACAGTCATGGATATACATGTAGTTATTTTGAAATCATGTGAACGAATTTCATATTAGATTGAAATGACTTAAACATACCTGATCACCATGGTAACCATTTCATTTAGAGATATGTTTGCTTTCAAGTTTGGGTTTGATTTTATAAGACTCTAATGGCGGAAATATTAGTAAACTTTTGCTCCTACTGGCTAGATCATTGTGTAATTTGTAAAAAAATTTGTCTTTAATTAAATAATTGATATTGGAATGATTACCTTACTGCAGGCTAGTCAATGTGTATATTGCAAAATTATATAGTGCTATGCTTAATGTCGTATTTGTCGCTTGGTTACCGTGGCCTATGTTAAACCCAGGCATGGGGATTTCACAAATTGTGGGAAACTATTTTTCGGTTCCGAGGATTTTGAGTCTGGGAACCGCTGGGAAC
>JARDVA010069960.1:0-11953 GCA_030265315.1 Mopalia swanii
TAATAGAACCTTGGCTATATCCACTTGTCGGGGACTCCGGTAAGCTTGAGGCTTAAATGTCGTAACGATGTGTCACGAGGGATAAAAAAACAACAAATGACGTTCAATATATCTTCATCAAATAACTCCAGGGGTGTAATTCATCCCAATGTTATGCATAGCAAATAAGAAAAATGTTCTTGCATTTTGTACAAACCTGTTGTAAACACTCTCTGGTGGCAGCTCCTTCAAGGCATGCTGGATTCAGTTTTCTTCTAAAATTGTTTGCAATGTTGAACTGAACACCATGCATTGCATGTAAGTGAATTGACGGATTGATTGATTTGTCTTCAATGTCATGTTCAATATTATTTCACTCATAGTGGCTTTTTTACTCCAGGAGTACATAACTATTGGTGATGCACTCTGGTTGGTCTTCTCTTTCCGCCAGGCCTCGAGTCCATCCACCTCGATTCAGTAAATCTTGGTTTTATGTATGAATGTTTGATGACAAAGTTTCAGTATACTCGTACTGTAATCAGCCTTTTGAAACTGCTAGTTGTGTGTCCCAAAGTGTTAACATATTTTGTAGCAGATATATTTTAAGCCATATATGTGAACATTTTACATTCCAAATACAAATGTTAAATTCGGAAACATATTTAAGAATTTTAACATTTGAGTATGCCTATTTCAGTTTATTTATTTTTTAGGATGCATACCTTTCAGTGTTCAAACTGGAAAAAGGATTTAAAAACTTTAACTTTTTAAAACTATTTAATAAGTCAATCCTGTATGTTAAATTCCAAAATGCTCTGCAAAAAACCCTTAAAGGTTTGTAGGACTCAAGAGAAAAATAAAGACGGCGTAAAAACCCCCAATGAACCTAACAGTGAATGAAACATATTATCTGATGTGTCGGTGTCTGAGGACTTCATCCGTCCAATCACCTGGGAAACAATAATTAACTAACCGTTCATGGTATTATAATAAAATAATGTTGGTCCTGCTCTTTGATTGGTTTGTGTGTAGTTTAACGCCGTACTTAAGGTTGTTTCACTGACACGACGGCGTGTCAGCCCAATGGGTAAAGCAATCTACTGCTGGCAACAAACAAAAACACCACGGGACAAATACAGGATAATACAGCGACTTCACAAACATACATGTACCGCTTCTGTTCATATTTAGCTCTGAAAGCACCAGGGCAATAGAAAGCTCCCTCCAACCACCCGCACTCTTTGATTAGAGCCTGATTGGAAGGGTGGCTAAAACTTACACATGTCCGGAAACCAAGCTATAATTTTCTTTGTTGACTTAACATGAACATGGGTTTTTGCTTGGCGCAAGAACATTTGCAATGTTATCGGCACCTGCATATAGTTATAAGTCAAAGAGATTCATGTTAAAATCAAACCCATGAACTACATGTACTTAACGATTTGACCTTTTGTTAGTGCCACAAAATTCAGCAATTGATCAGATGAGAAGACGTTCATTTTACCATCAGTGTGAAATAAAAGGTCGAGTTGTATTTATTTATACGCCGTGTCTGTTTAATATCCGGATTCAAGATTCCATTACCAGTTCTTGACGCTCATTGGAAAAGTAAACACGAAAATGCTTCGTAAAAAACCTTATGTTGTGAATGTGGTTTGTGAAGAACATATGTCCTGAGATTGTCCACAGTATAAGTGTAAGAAGCTTGAAATGCATAAGTAATGTAGCCCAAATTAAACCTTCTTAAATCTGTCCCAGA
Organism: Mopalia swanii; assembly: GCA_030265315.1. Taxonomy (NCBI): domain Eukaryota; kingdom Metazoa; phylum Mollusca; class Polyplacophora; order Chitonida; family Mopaliidae; genus Mopalia; species Mopalia swanii. The sequence continues at coordinate 1,739 of JARDVA010069960.1, forward strand.
TGAAATGGACACCGGTGCGCAGGTATAATCAGTTGAAAGTTCGCCCATGCGTCACAAGCATCATAGTCACATGTATGCGTTAACATATCACATATTTAGCCACGTCCTAGAAGCAAGTATATACATAACAACATGTGATTATTGTTTTTAGCCACATTCTTCTGTATTTTAGCTCCTCTTTGACATGATGAATTTTTATACATGTTATTTAAACATCATTCCAATTAGTAGTCCCCTCATGGCTATATAATGGGGTGTTGGTTTGTAGTTAAGCAATATGTCTAAACCAAGCACTGCAAAAACATTTGTTTTCCAACACTTCACGTTTTAGGAACGAACTGTGTCAAGTATTTGTGAAAGGCACCATCGTTACGTAAGTGAGATATCATTCAATATAAATTAATCAATCAAGCATCAAGTAGCACCCTCAGCATAAAATGCATCACATGGAGATGGAGTCAAACAAACGTAAAACCTTGTGTGAAATATAGGTTGAGCAACATGAACATAATTGTGGCCAGATATGTTGAACATATTGTGCAATCCTGAGCTGAGCTATTCGGCACCTAGTCCTTGCATTTTGTGGCATATTTTCGTCCACATTGTAAAATTACCAATCAGAATTAGAGAAGCAAAACTGAGGAATACATCAAAGTTGTTGACCAATAAAAAAACATTCTTTGGCGGTTTCGTATTATGTGTCAGGAATACATTATGTCTCGATTTTATTGATACAAACAATTCAAATATTCTTAACGTTTATAAGACAAAATAAATATTTTATTAAAAAAAACATGTCTTACAATTTTTTTCTGATTTCGTTCACTGTACCAACACAGCTTATTCTTCTTATTACAGGTCCCTCATTTGATGTCCTATGTATCTTGTGAAAATATAGTTGACCACTTGGTTTGTCAGACATTATATTCTAAAGCAGCCCATAGGCTTTGTAGTATTAGTATTACGGGGCACTACTCTTTGACGCGAGCCGAAAACGCTGCTGTGATATGGATATGAGGCATATCATAAATAGATTTGTGTGCGGCAGGTTCATTTTGCGTTCATTCACGTACTAGCATAGACATTTGATGACGCTTTCTCCAGGCGCTTATTAAGACAAATTGTATTGGACCTGTATACCAGACAGATTGTCTCAAAGTTCATTGTATTCATTATAGACTGGAGTATACCTTCCGGCTTTTAGCAATATTCGTATATTAAGACTGTTGCCAAGCATCCTTTTTAAGCTGCTAGGATGGTGTGTTTACTGGCTTCATAACGCTTACATGTCCACACTTGTATTCGCTTAACATGTAAGAAAAATAGAGGACAGAAAATATATCCATACAATTATGATACTTTATTATCCGGTTTACGTTACGAATAATAGACACAAAAGTTCATTATCGTAAAATGTGTCGTCGAGTTGGCGGCTCATGTACAAGTCCCATGCGTAATTCACTCTTTGTCTCAGTATATAGATATATCCAGTCCTATGCAACGTGATCGTGACCTTCCTGCGTACTGATTGTCTGATAATTCTCAATGGGATACAATTATATGGTCAAGTTTGCCATGTGAATTCGGAAGTGCATTCACGTATCCGGTCTATTCAGTAATTTCCAGTAGGATGGTCACCGAAGCTCTATTCTCACACACCAAAGCTGAACAAGGCAGCCTGGCCTTATGGCTCCCACTCATGTTTGTTCCTCGAAGCTCTGATGGTGAGTGGCGACACTCACATCCGTTCCGGGTCAACTTCTTTTAGTTTGTTTTATCAAAACACCGAAATTGTTTCCGGACATCAGAAATTAGATTCGTTTACCTCCGATCGAACGTCTTACTTTATTGTAGTCCATGAAATATGGCTGCGGCCAGATATATCAGACTTGGAGATTTTGACTGGTCTCGATTATACTGTTGATATAATGTAGAGAATAGCGGCTATTGCTGGCAATGTACAGAAAACACACCAGAGTAGATTATTAGTTGCTATGGATTTGAATTAGACGTCCAAGTAAAGATCGAATTTTGACAGCGATCTTGAGATTTTGTGGTATTTATTATTTTATTGGGTACTTGGCCTGAAACAGAGGTATATTATATTCAGGTAACTGTATCGATTGAGTGATTGGTGTTTTTCATCGTTTTTAAGGGTATTTCACTTACATGATGGTGGCGTATTCCAACAATAATTGGCACTAGCACAACAAAGTTGTGAACCGTTTCCATAATGTTGGAAAGCTCATTTTTCTCCAGTGCTAAGTTAAAGAGACCATTGCCACTATTCAAACAAACTGCCCTTAAGCAGAGAGCCGCAGCTAACTAAACACACGTTGCATTGTCCGGTGCGGTGATTTTTACCCACCAGAAATAACCTGACAAGGAATCAACAATCACGTGGCATGATCAACTTTCATATACAGCTATTGCACGATTATGATCTAATTCAATTCAAGCAGTTCAGCACTTGTTAACAACATACCCTTGACCTTATTACTGATCGACAAGTAAACTGCCCAGTTTCAATATACGACCGAGCCGCACCCTGGAAAGATGGGGCCCTATATTGCAACTTGCAGCTATACGACTGTCCCATTACTAGAAAGTCGGCTCACATTGCATACAATTTCCACCTGCATCATTTTCTTAGTTTTGCCGAAACGTTTTGCATTCTGAAAAAAAAGATAACAATTACTTTTAAAGGGATTGCCTGATATCTCTCTTCTGTCTTTGTCATATATTCAACCTACGTCAGTTGACTTTGGCAGATATTTTGGATGGGATAACCCATAATTCACCGGTATTGCTGCACTCACCCAATTATTTATTGATGAATGTGTTAAGGCAATGAGCTAGACCATCGACGATCATCTGTTTATTAAGCCAGGCCAACTTGTTGAAGGTATATCCATAGTCAGGAAAAATGCTTATTTGAAGCAGATTGAAGGTATTTATAAAGTCTGCAAAACAGCGTATTCAAAACAAATCAAGACATAGCGTAGGACATATTATTCAAGGAATACTAACTATTCAAATAAATAATTTGATATAATAATAGTATGTTACACCTGGGACTAATATAAGTCTTACATTAGCCCCAGGTTACTGTACATGGAACTAGTATGGTTAGTCGGGTCAACGCTGATCAAAGAAGTATATGAGACAGGTAGGCTACAGTCTGAACTGAGAGCAAGAAACAGACAGTTTATTACTGGCGTCCTGTTACAAGACTTTTTGCTTCCCAACCGCTTCCACAAAGCGATCTTAGCCTAAGGTGACCGTCGTTGTCATAAAGACAGAATAGCTTCAGTACTAGTCGCCATGACGATCAAGATTATTTACATCAGACAAATATTGACGGCTCCCTTAGAATTGGCCCGCGGTCGTGGCTTAGTGGTTAGCGAGTGCGCTTTCTAAAGTCAACTTCGATGTACCGTTCACGGGATCGAGTCCGTCTGTCGTCCCTCAGGTATATGAGTGAGTCAAGATGTGGCTCCGGCAATCGCGGGGGTGGTTTTTACGAGGTTCCCTCCCGGTTTTCCACCATAATAGGGAAAATAGTAGTGTGAAGTAGACAATCCGTCGTCATATAAGTGAAATGCCATTGAGTACGACGTTAAACCCCAATCAAAGTAACAAACAAACCCTTAGAATTGCGAACTGGGAACTGAATTCTAACTTAACAAACGTTGCATTTGATCTAAGGTCGCTATATGAACGGGCCCCAGGCCATCTGTCAATGAAAAAACAACGGTTGACCCATTGGGACTTTAGCCAAATAAAACCCGGTATATCACTCCACCTAAATAAAGGCCATTGTGTTGTAACTGTCCTTACCACCATGTAAACCTCAAAAATGGTAGGAAATACATAACAAAAAATAAAAATGGCAATACTATTATCTTTTATTAAAATATTTGCTATTCCTATTGTGTGGTCATATTGATTAAAGCCGAATACAAATACAAGCAGGTTGTATTTATATTTGAATTGGAATCTCTTCCTGATTTAACAACGGCAAAATACCAAAGTAACACTGCACTATTACATTATTTAACTTCGTTTCCCTCACTTACGCTCTACTCTGTTGAATGTATCAGTAAACAGATATTGCAAAGGTCAATCCAAACGCCGAGACATCCTTAATCAACTATTTTTTTAAAAATTAGTGTGAAGCCGTTAAAAAGTATTAAGATCAGCTTGGAGAAGTGATGGCTAAAGAGGCACTCGCAATTATGATAAACTTGGATAAAAGATTAACACGTGGAATGCCCACACAATCGAGGACACCATATTACATTTAAACAACGTAATAATAATAATGCCGGTATAGTGTGACCAGTAATATGGAAATCATGCAAAACAGTGCGAAAATTGGCACTCTTCACATAACCTTATGATTTGACAGTCATGCTGTGTACATGTACGTTGGCAGTGAATACAGCTCATGAATTAATTAAGCAAACAAAAAAGTGTCTGGAACTTCCATACTCGACCATAACAAAAACAAAAACCCCCAACAATAATAACGAAAAGCAAACCAAAAAAGAACTGGCCATTTTCTTCAATACGTTCATATATTTATTCTAATTGACTTACCTGTGACAAAATGAACAAAAATAGCACATTGTAAGTTAATTAAACAATGCTTGAATTTATTAGTTTTATGGTGTGAGATAGTGCTAAAATTCCCCAATGGTGTGATACCAAAGTAAAATGCGGTATAAGGCAGCGATTGTGGCAGCGATCTTTTCTATCTGAACATATATAAATAAGAGATCCAGCAGGTCAAGCATGCGGCTTACTATTAAATCCTACTAATATGTATATTGAGGTGTTCCTGTATAAATATAATAAAACGTATTACCACAAATTATGCTCTGGCCTGGTTTATTCCCATTTTATAGGTGTTATTATAAAATTCTCAACACGACTGATTAAGTAATGTATCGGAAAGTAGCACTTAACGCGACCAAAGGTAAAATAGTGGTATGCATCATTACAAACACTAAATAATGTTTTTACATGTAGTGTGTGTGTGTATGCAAACAAACAGAAAACTATGGGTAAACAAGCGAGATACGGCCTGGTTTCCGATAGCAATTCATCATCACATAAACCAATCCTGTATATGGGCAACTAGAATCAATTCATTAAAAAAAACGTTTATATGTTAGTCCATTTATATAGAAATTTGTGTATTTCAAACAAATATTTACAGTGGTGGGCTTTGATGAATTAACGATACATTAACATTTTATATGGTTCGTCACTCAAGGCTGTTCTGTTTGTATTAATATCTACCTTAATCATTCATGTGTAAGACATTGGTTATTTCAATGTTGGATATATAGGTACATTTATGGAAAGTAGGCATATATGTTTTGAAGTGGGTAAACGGTTTGGTAAACTCTACCCACGCTACCTCAGAGCAAAAAGAATAATTTCTAAAATTGTTCAAGGTTTGTTTGCCTTGTTGACCAAGAATGTATAAATAAGTCAAAATTTAAATTAATGTCTCTGAAACAAAAAAAAAATAAGTGCATTGTTTTTATACATGAAGTTGTATCATTGGGTATAATATCCAAAATAAAATCAACATACAAAAAAAAGATGATGTAGTCCGGTCCTTCCAACCCTTTCTGGCATTTTGAGGATGATATTCACTAAAAAAGACGGTACATTGATAAATAGGGTTCAATTTATCTCATTGGGCTTGGGTAGTTTAAGTTCTGTTTAAACTATCGCTAACGTCAAGCGCAAGAAACTTTCATGTCCTAAGGGTCATGTTGGTTCAATACGTGTTTTATCTCGACACCGTCGAGTATTTTTAGGCGTCTTGTTAGATAACTGGTTCTCTTTTATTGTGCAGCTTACCGACTCAAGTTCTCTACTTGTCTACAGATATGTGAGAGAATTATAGTGGAGATGGCTTTTACAAGAATTCATCATATTTTTCCAGTATATTTAAAAAGACATGATTAAGAACTCGATAATATTTCGTCAGATACAAGTGAAATATCTTAAGTATAGTATCAAATTCCAACCTTCCAAACAAACACACGGAGCAAATTATGTGAAGCCCCTTAATCGAAGTTCCGCTGAGCAATGGATGGAAAAGATAGTTTCTCGACTGCCAGACTCCACAAAATACACGCCGTTTACAATGGCGATGCTACTCTAAAAATCTGTGTAAATTTTTATCTTTTTTTTTGCTGTCTCCGTGTGATATAAAAAAAACTCATTTCTTTGAAATCGTTTATATTTCTATATTTAATTGAAACGTCACTGTGGCTGGAAGATTCATCACAATTGCTGTCAACGTTGGATAGGGCCTACCTCTCGTGATAAATTTAATTTCCACCGGGTCTTAGACGTGATTGATAACGTAATCTAGCCGATTACAAATCTAACATTCAATATCCACGTCAAATCATAATGGCATATGGAAACGATCTAAAAAATATTACTTATCTGTGGAGATAGCAATAAAAAATATGTGCCAATATCGTGGAAAGGTACGGCCATTGTTAGGACTGTCAATTCCGAGACTTATTAACGCAGATATATCGAGCAGGACTGGCCGTTGGTCTCCAGAGTAGGGTTCACTGTCAACAAGCTGTACAATCTTAGGTCATAATCGGAATATTGGAGCCGTGGTTTACGATAAGAGGTTAATATGATTTCCTCGCGTAAAAAAATGTAGCATTTTTGTGCTTAACGACGTATTGTATTATGTCAGTTTGTGTGTATGCACTATGGCATTTTTTTTTGGTGTTTGTCGATTCATGGCACCGCAATATAACAGCAAATTTAACAAATGTCTATGCCCTTGTCCCCAATGAAATGAACGAACAAAACTATTTCCCGACAAAACAAATTATGCAGGGTATTGATAAAAGATTCGTCTTGATTATTAAATAATTTTTCAATCTTATCAGGGTTTATTTGGAAACTATCTACATATAAATTCAACTATGCAGAGAAAGTATACCTATTATAAAAATGTAATCGGGTTGTGAAAATTCACAGGCAGTTCTACTGTCAATTCTAATTTAAAATTGCGCCCGAGAAACCAATTTATTTTGGTTTAGTTTTTGCTTTCTCTTCAATTTACGTCGAGGTTATAAGTTTTTGTTGATTGTGTTCAACTCGTGTACAGCTTTGCATTTAAACAGACCACATTACATATGTGTCCAATCTTATTTACAAAATATATAACGAAACGTTATACTTGTACTTTTTTTATTAAGTTGGTCAACAATGGCCTAGTTTATATTTTCTTCATCTTGTTCCTGTAACTGTGAACCGTATTATTACGAGTAGTGTTATACACCATGCTTACTAGTAGGCTACGGGTCGTCTGTAACCTCTAACACATGTGCTATATTCCAACCACTGTATAGATTTGTGAAACACCGAGTTTTTAAAATTGAAGGAATCCACACCATGGCCATAGCAGTATCTGTTCTGGTGTACTGAGCACATGTTAAAAAGACAGTACGAGAGCATACAGCGTGCATGCTGTTACATATTCCATAGCCATTGAACTTGGCGCTAAAATCTCCAATCCCTTCGAAGAGGGTTGGGTGTGAGCTTTCTATTGCCCGGGTGCTATGAGCTATAGGGGCAATATGGAGCGGATCTCTTCGTGATGTCGCTGTATTACGTCCTTTGATTGTCATGTATTTGTTTCTGGTCAGTGGCGTCGATGGTGTTTTCCATGAACCATTTGGTTCGTACACCGTTATATAAGTGAAATTACGTAACAAAAAAAATTCAGCGTTAAAACCCATTCAAACAAACACAAAATCGGAAACGTCGTCACACAGATATATTCTTTTGCTACACTCCAACCTTGATTCTTTTAGTTATCAGACATTTGCATCTGCAGTCAGTATTCCAGCAAATTAAATAATAAGCCACAGCCAATTTGGGCACGGCTGGCAAACCGAAGCTGTGTAACATGGGTGTTTATGGTCGTTGGCCTCCATACTATATCATGCGCCCTTTTTTATACAATGAGTAGATGTGTTACAACAGACTGTAGACAGGAACATCGACTGCTGTAACTAGACTAGAACACTTTCATCCTGAGATTAATGATGGTCAAACTAATATGTGGAAAATAAATGAAAACAATTCCAGGCGTTAAATTTGAGACATGCTCATATTCTCAAAATGCCGTGTATTTGTATATATGCTCACATTATTGTCATGAATTAGCGTTTAGCAAAATCTGTGTTTTAAACGTCATGTGCCAATCGGCTTACACTTACGAGATACTATAGTTCCTGTGATATCATCACTGCTCTCTGCTATATGATAGATGTGTGAATATGAGCCAAAATCGTGAATCGGCGGAAGCGTCAATACCGGTAATAAGACAATAATGCAAAAAAAATACAACAGAAAATGTAGCTATACATGTAGCAGCTCATTCGTAAATGTATTCCGCGAACAAATGCGAACCACCGCATGTGAGGGAGTCTCCGGAATATGATGTTGCTCCAGCAATTATTAGATTATTAAAATGCACACAACTGTTGAATTACATTTTAATAATCTAATAATTGTCGGAGCAACATCATATTCCGGAGACTCCCTCACATGCGGTGGTTCGCATTCGTTCGCGGTATACTTTTACGAATGGGTTGCTAGCTACATTTTCTGTTGTATTGTTTTGTATTATTGTCTTTTTACCGTCGCGTATTCTTCACTGTGTATCGCTTTTGAGTTGTTAGTTTTATCTAAATGACTCGAACTGTCACTAGAAAAGAAGTAGTACGAATAAACAGAGCCCAACAAAGAAGGTGAAACAGGGGGAAAAATCAAATTTGGGAATCTTGTCTCGGCTGTTTATATTCCGGCTATGAGTACCAACCATGTCATTTAAATTGTGCGGGTCTTAAGAGATTCGATGTTTTATTTTAGCCGGATTGTACGCAACAGTTCAGCATAATCTCAAGAGGCACGGCAGTTGTCAAAACAGATATACACTTAACTATGAGTTATTGTATGTTTTGTTTGTGTGGCATTGTAATCCCCGGACTGTACCCGGTTAACTCAAACCACTGAATGCACCTCATGAAGATTCATTGGTAGCAATGATTCACCACAGCCCTTGCCTTCAAGTTGGCGCAGGGAATTACTTTCAAGGACTATTGTTACATTTTCGCCCAGTGGAATTCAGAATGTTGAAACAACTCGGTTCATTTGTCAACCCTATGCGACACAAATTCAATATGTTCCACACATAGAACATGGTTTGTGTGTCTGTGTGTTGGGTGCATCTTTCTGAAGCCAGCCTATAGTGTATCCAGAAGCTCTGTATCATATACTGTCACACAAACTGAAAAAGAGAAAACACATAAACCAATCAAGTACGTGCACCACTTTTCAAACAAGTGTAAAACGTCTGCCCAAATATCATTGTAAACAGAGGGGACAGCCAAACGTCTAATTAGGGTAAATGTTGATTATCTGTTACAAGAGAGATGATACGTTAATGTTTTTCATCTTTAGATAGAAGTTTAAGAAATTTCCCAGTTGACCCTTGAACTTATAGTGTTATGGCACCATGCTTACACGAGACCCCGTGTTGTCCGCCGCTGTTACTTGAAGTGTTACATTCACTTTGCTTAACAATACATCTCGCACAATCGTGACTGGATGGGAAATATAGTTTCGCGTCATGACTCGCCGTATGCCGAAAGTTTGGTAAGTGACAGGCTTGGCATGTTTCGCATTATATGCACAATTCCGTATCTCTGATACAGTCTATCATAGCATGTAGCGTCCATACATACTCCAATTAAGTAGTAAAACATGTCTCTGAAGTCAATAGAAAATACTACATGTATGACGATACCACATTTCATACTCAGCGACCAGTTTTTCTCCTTCTCCTATCGGCTATCACGTTAGAAATAGTATGTCTGGCCAGATTTCATCTAGTAATTGGGGGTAACATTGGCCTCCGGGAATATCGTATTCGGTCACCGACATGTGCAGAAACACTCGACTGTTTAGATTTAATGGATATCTGCTCCAGCCGGAGTTCACCATTATCCCAACATTAATTACGGCTTTTTACTCTGCTTTTGTTGATTGGGGACTTAAGATTTACTTGTAGTTGATTTGTTTGTTTGTTTGATTGGGGTTTAACGTCGTACTCAAGGGTATTTCACTTATATGACGACGTGCCAGCCC
>JARDVA010070071.1:0-11952 GCA_030265315.1 Mopalia swanii
CGAAATCGTACCCAATACCGCAATCAACTGCAATTGAAACATACGTGTTTCTAGTTGCTTTTAATTATTTGTGTACAATACACTAGTACCCCAGCGTCCAGTACACACAGAATATGTTGTACCAGATAAAACTTGTACTCGCTTAATTTGAGGTAATTTCAATCAAATGACGGCGTGCCAATCTGATATCTGTCGATTTACAGGCGGCACTTACAAATTATTTCCATCCGACAACGGCTACTTTCCACATAGGAAAGCGTACGATCTGGGAAGGGGGGGACGAAAAACACACTTCCTGCCAAGCCAATAATTTTGATGGCCATTCGATCTGTCAATGGGATACATTTTGTACCATTCTGACTTTGGCCTATGACACGTAGGCAAAAGTCTGTCTGTCCGACAAGAATTATCGAGCCGGACTTTCGACACGATTCTTGTTTAGTTTGATTAGTTGCTTGGTCATGAGCCCAAGAGAACCACATATTAAAACATTGTCCAATCGTGTCGAATAACTGGCGAGGCGACATTTGAATGTCCAATGTCGGGGAGCTCGATATTCGACATTCGAATGTTGTATGTCCGGCACTCCGACATCCGACATAGGGAACACGTGTTTTGACATTCGGCGTTATTTCTTATTGCCTGTTTATTTCCATCATGTCATGTGGGTTCAATAATTATTTGCCTTATTTTACTAATGTGATGACGTGCTGAGTTTTTCTTCCCGCATGGGATATTATGCGGGTAGAAACGCACTTTCAGGGCGGATATAAACATCACTTTGTCCTGGGGTGAGTATGTTTAGTACAGCAGTTCAGCTGCACCACAAACCTTTGTATTACAAACAACCAATCACCAGCTTACTGAAGGCTCCATTAGCTTCCTGTTAAAAAATATGCTATTTTATTCAAATGAACGTGTGCCAATGTTAGCGATGTCGATTTACAGACTGTTATTAAAAAACCTTTCCATCTAGTTTATTTGCATACCGGTACATAAAATGTTTGGAGGGGGAAGAGGCACACGTGTTGGACGGCGATAGTTGACGCTTCCTAGACAGCCAATCACCTAACCCAGTTTGCCGCTCGTTTGCCTACCTAATGTTGACGCGAAGCCGATCATTCATTGGTGTATATTTTAGACTTTCCTACTTTTGGTCAATGGAATGAGTTGCAAACTTGAATGTCAGCCTAACAAACTCATTGCATCGATCATTTTATCAAATAGGGCCGCACAATGCTGTCATTTGAGTAGTTGACAAAAAAACTCGCTTGAACAACTTCGTTCATATTAAGTCATTCAAACGAGTTAATGAACAGCAAAATTTGTATTGTCTATGTCACTTTTATACGGCTCCGTAAAGTAGTAAACAAACAATCAAACATGCAAACAATATCAAATGATGTCGAAAGTCGAAAAGTGGGCGACACGATAAATCTATTCGGACTGTCAGACTTTCGCGTACAGTTCACCGACCAAATGCAGATAAGTATAAAATGTATGACATTGTAAGATTGGCTGGCTGTCAGTATTTTTGGCTTGGCAGGGAGTGTGTTGTTCGTAAGTCAATACAACTTTACGGACAAGTGCTACATAAAGCAGGTGTAAGATTCCCTCGGTTGATGGCTGGAAATATTTTTAATTGCCTCCTGTAAATCGACAAATATCAGATTGGCTCGCCGTCAAATGAGTGAAATTACCTACTTGTAAAATGTAGTCTAAAGTCCAATTGAAACAAACATACAATTACAAACAACATCAAACTGCCGAATGGCAAATAACGCGCGGCTCGATATTCCGGTAAAATTGCTGCTAACGGCAAAGTTTAAAGGAAAGGCACGCGTTTTTATAGTGGGTTCTGGTCGTTTTTAAATACTCTTTTAGAAACATAAAAGCCCTCAGATTAAGAAACTGAGAAATATTGATCCAGTAATTAAAGTTTGATATATCGGAATTGACGTACGCGGTGCAAGTGACACATAAGAACAACATCATTTCATAAACTATAGCTACGATAAACCTATCATATCTGAGTCAAGTTAAGAACTCTTCCTCAGTTGAAAGTACAAGGGACGCCCATTGATTGCGTTTCTGAATTTAAGTTTCTGGGCATTTTCTTTAATCATCATTTGAACTGAATTACCCATATTGCTTATATATGTAAAAAAAAGTTTCTCGAAACATTGAAATAATGTATCATATAAGAAAATCTGTAAGCACTAACACTCTTTTCATACTACACCTTCTCTTGTTCAACCCTACATCTCGTGTGGCATTATTCTTTGGGGATAACTTTTCAAACTCTTTTATCACCTCTCTATATCTTACAAAAAGAGCATTACGCGTAATTACTTCTTCGCATAAACGTACACATACTAAATCACTTTTTGAACGTTTCCAATTCTACCCTTATATCAATGAGTTATTTTATCAAGCCTTAAATTTGTGCATACATTTTTCTACCGCCCGTATGATATTCCTACTTCTTTTCAATATTACTTTACTAGACACACGGATATTCATCATTTTCAAAATAGAGGCTATAATTTTCAGATTCCATTATTTAAGTCAAATTTATCATTAAATACATTAAAAATATCTGAAAAGCCAGATCTAATTACCTGAAAACATAAAAAGCAATACATTTTAGCTTAATTTAACAGGTGTTAGCATGAATAGAGAAGTGAAACTTTTCATATCAGTATTCGGTTAAGTTTTTTTGTCTGCGTTAACCTTACTGATACTGGGCTGAGGAACTGCGATAAGCTCAGCGTATATTCGATCTCCCGTTGTTAACTGGCTGAACCCGAGGCAAAACTGCCCTGCCTTCTTTGTGTCTGGAGTCGACGATCCTGGACGCTTCCCTCTGGCTAAGGGCAGTTTGTTTGAAGAGTATCAAAGCTGTCTTTACTTAGCACTGGAGGAAAATGAACTTTCCAACATTATGCAAACAGTTCACACGTTGATTGGGCTGGTGTTGATTATTGTTGGAATACAGCGCCGTCATATAAGAGAAATACGTCGTAAAACGCCAATCACCGGTGAATGTATTCCTGTATGTCCAAACCTTTTGTTCTTGGCCAAATGAAAATACACAAGGTATACACCATTCTTTCTAAACTTAGTTTTGTTAGTTTTAAATTGGTCAATTCACTATTAAGGTCCCTTTCATAATCGGATGGCACAAAATGTTTTACGCACACTCTTGAGTTCTTTAACCAGTCAAATGATGCGTTTACTGGTAAATCGTTGTTTCTGATTTTCACCAATTAACAACTTCCTAATAAGAAGAATCTTTCAGGCAACAGAGAAGCAGAATTCTTTCTGTAATAACTAATTCAGAATTCTCAGATCCAGGTACTACCCAGGCAGGCATAATTCCTGTCAGAAATGATATATTCATACGTTTAACACTGCAATAAAATACGTCCTGTTGTGGGTCACTTGTACCACGTACGTCACTTCCGGTTTGTAATATTTTAATTACGGATTTAATGTAAATTAGTTCTATGATCTGAGGGCTGTTATGTTACTAAAATAGTATGAAAAACGACCAAAACACACCGTAAAAACGCGCGCCTAGCCAGGCCAACTCCCAGTTAGCTGGGATATTTTCAGTGTTGAAAATTTTCAAATGTCGGGGCTCCTGACATTCGATACTGGAATGTCGAATATAACGTGCTAATTTCAGCTTCGCACAGGATTATCGAAACCCTATTGGATCCTATAGGATAATTATAACACTTCAGTTTTTGGCAGCTTCCACATAGAAACGCCATATGGGGCCACATTTACAAAACGTCATTCACAAAAAAATATCATACGATAAAATTTAGTCATGTTGAATTATGTGGGTAAAATGTTGAACTATATGGGTAAAATGTCGTACGACATTTTATTGTTGTACGACACTTTGTGAAATTGGAAACAGTTCTTTTGTGATAATCCTATTCATTTCAAACACCTTGCCAGTGCCTGTGCAATATACTCCCTGGGCTTATGGATAACTATTTGTCATTGTAATTAGGAAGTACGGTAATTTGTTCACTATCGTAAACATTGAATGTTTAACAGTAAACAAAAAGCCAACAAAAAAAGTCAATTTGTAGCAAAAAGGTCGACCAAGACCGTAAATGTCCGTGAAGTGGTAAATTGCGTTGTGCACATTATTTTCGTTCCGCTTCAAGATTCACGCAACGGAGTTAAAGACCACGGCAACAATGCCGATATGAGTGTCAATAGAAGGTGTCCCTCTGTTGGGTGGTATGTTATTTACATGACGTTTCCCATCGGTATTGCCTGTTGCCTTCACAACTATTTGAAGTTCAGTGTTAGCTTTAATGTCAAAATGGAGGCGATGATCCATTTGTACGTTAGTTTGTTCCCAAGGTTCCATTTTGAAATAAAGCTGCGGAATTATATGGGAAAATGTTTTGTGCGGCATGTTTCTATATAGAACACAACTGCAAAATCTACAAGTGAGTTAGTGGTCACACTTCGTTTTGTTCGCTCATCAGCTTCCGAGCAGAGGTTAGCCAGCACTAAACACTGTTTAAATATGTTAGCGGCTAACAAGTGTTCTTACTTGCTGTTTGATCTGACGAAAACAAGTTGAGTAGCCTTCCAACAGGTGTTACGTCGAAAAATCGCATGGGACATGCCATTACACGTTCCAATAAGTTTAAGTGGATATTATCTGAGGCTTTCACTGTCATCTGAAAATTTCGAATACAAATTGCAATAATTATTGCTGTCCATTAATTACAGTATAAAGTAGAAGTTGCATTTTGTATAATAATAGAGAAACGAGCTACTAGTTTTATGAACCATTTAATTATACTCACAAAGGCTAGAACACATGATGATAAAGCCCCTACGAGAAGGAGCAAAGCGAAGGTTCCCACGTATATCCCCATGTTAAGGTAAAAGTCAGGACTGTCCTTGTCTAGATACTGCTGCCTACCAGCGTTTACACCAGAACACTGCCCATAGCTGGTTCTGTTCCCTTTACACTAAAAAGGTAAAGTAACACTAACGGTATTATACAATGAAATAGAAAAAGCTTTCTTTTACAAAACATGTCGATAGTTTATTGGATAATCTTCAACCGTAGCCCATGACAAACGAAACACTATAAACTAAATATTACCATGTGCAGGCAATGTAATGGATAGCACAACGTCTTCGGAAGTACAAAACAAGTTTTCTACTGGCTTGGGGGCCATGGTTTGAATTGGGTTTCTACCTTCCTCTAGACGGAGGTTGTCTGAGCGATAGCGGAGATTGGTGTAAGTTACAACTATATCAAAGGTAGTAGGTGGTTTTCTGAGTGATAGCGGAGATTGATGTTACCTACAAGCATATCAAAGGAAGTAGGTGGCTGTTATTCGTGTCGATTATCCAGTTAACCGAGTCAGTTTTGGAGTTATTTGCAGTTGTCACAGTGCAAGATTAAATATCTCGCTATGATGTTTGACATTCCGTTGTTTATTATGTTAGTATTTTGACAAAAGTCTGTCTTATATACAAATCCGTCCTTGGTTTATGATACACAGATGTGACAATGTTACCCGTGCTCCTGTTCATTAGTGTATCTAGACATGACGTCACAACACTCGAGGGCGTTCTGATCATTACTACATATTAACGTTGATCTCTTCCTTATCAGTAGTGGTGACTCAATCTCCACTACATATAACACACATCCTTCTTTATCAGTACTAATAAATATGACACGAGCTGCTCGCTCTATACTACTCATGTGCCCTTGTTTATTTAACTATTTTATACTGGTATATAGCTTCTACCTCCCCTATGTTTTCTTAGTCAATTTACACCTGATGACGATACGGGCATATGTATCGAAACGTTGTGTTCTATCACAAAACAAGAAGTGGTTATCCAGAAATTGTATAATTATGTGCTAGATTAGTTGAATGCATCCAAGGTGCATTTTGCCAAAGATCTATCGCTCGTGTTAACAATATAAGAAGCCCAAACGTGGAGGTGGAGTTTAGTTCTATCTGGTTTCGCCATGGTAATCTTGTGACAGTCCAGTCTGGCCGCCTGTTTTCCTGCTACTTGTTTATGTTCATTCGTGTGACAAATCTAAGTATTATCTATTTTAGGTTCGTGGTGATTTAGCCATATAAGTTGAGGATGCCTCGCGGATATGATGTGATATTTCTCACAACCTATATTGCTGTGCAATATAACAGCAAAAATATTTTGTAGTACACAAAATATCGTTGTGAGTATTGTTGCTTGAGTAACGACCAATACCGGTCTCCATGTGTATTAAATAGTCGTTTATGTTTGAATCCATTACTTGTAACTACTTTAGCATGACAGAAAGGAAACGAGTTCCACTCACCCGTACCAAGATCAGGTGACGCATGCCCTAAACATATTACAGAAAGCTCTTGGAGATCACAAAAAGTCTGATTATTATATTTTGGGGGATTCGATGGCCACAAATATTTAATTAAAATCATGTTTAACTTAATAATTTTGAACGATGTGGTATTTAGTATTGTAAGGGCACAAACCTCGGAATCGTGCAAGAACCAATGTCGAAGCCAAAAGGAAGCAAATATCTGAACACAACTAAAGGCAAATATTACACAGATATACAAGGGTACTCTCCAATATCCATCTCCAGCTTTGATGTAAGATTGGACAGTCGACCACCCAACCACACTAGTCTCTTGATCGTCGTCTGCAATCAATCGCCCGTTGTCTGAGAACAAAAGACAGATTATGTGCCAATTGATTGTGCGGTTCACATGTAAACATGTCTTTACATAATGTCCTCTTTATTTACTCCTTGATTCAGATATATACAAAAATGCTAAGAATTTCAGAGAAATGGCGAAAATTTTTAGAAATATTTTATCACTTTACATCGGGTTGCCTAGCTGGAAGCATAAGTTACACTACATACTTCATTCATCTAAGTTTACACCTTTTCAGCGGTTCACATACGCCACACAAAACAGATGTGTCGCATTTTTTAACATGTAATTGCTCGCCTTTTGAGGGCTCGTCGATATCAGACTCATCTGATGATTCCATATCCAACTCTACAAACAAATAACAAAGAAAGTATGAAAACAAGTCGACATAACTGAAAAATATGATCGCCCTTTGTCGCCTCTTGTAAATGATTATGAATGCTAGTTTTGTATTTATGAAACAAGCACTGTGAACCCCCAAATCTTTTTTCATATTTACAAAAGAAAGATAAAATTAAAAATAATAATTTAAAGACAGTTAGTTTAAAACGTAGTTACCGAAATCACAATTCAGGGACTTCAGTTATATGAGCCACTCCAGTGTCTTCAGCAATCGCCGGGAGGGTTTTTACGAGGTTTCCTCCCGGTTGTCCACAATAAGCAAGTTAAGCCGAGTGAGAAATAGACAATACATTGTCATATAAGTGAAAACCACTTTAGTACGACATTAAATCCCAATCACACCAACACACAGAATCCAAGCTTCTCCCCGGAAGTAATCGCTTACGGTTTGTGTATGCGTCATACGGCAGCTGTTTATATATAATTATATATACATCAGCTAAAGATACGTATACGGTTTAACAGCATTATTTATGCCGAATGGAAGTCATTTCTATTGATTTGAGTGCACTCTGACGTACACAATATGAAGTTTGAAAATTGAGACTCGGCTGAGGAATCATGTGAAAATTAGTTTACTTAAAATCACATTCACAAAATTATTGAAAGGTCAATACAGGTCGTATTCGCTATTACATATTAAGGAATGGCTATTCTTTATCAAGTATAGAGGAGCAGGTGTGCGTTGTTACTTATTATATTTAGAGGAGCAGATAAGGTTCGGGTGGATAGCGCCTTAGTACATGGTAGGGAAGGCTGTTCTAAGGTATGGGAGGAACGACTGAATAAGTTGAATGGGATTGGAAGAGGCGAGGAACATCGTCCGATATTTACATGCTGTCACATACACTGGTCTACATCAATTTTATCAACTGCCCAGCCCGCGCATGTACATGGACAGTTCACGACACATACACATTTGGTTACTTTTCAGAGCGAAGATCGACTTCGTTACTTTCTCTTTGGGCATTTCCGGCATGACGTGCCGTTATTTATAGCTTAGGGAGATACCCCCTGTTGTCCTTGTTGTGATTTCCATTTTATGACTCCAGTATTAGTTATTGCTTGTATTAGTTCATTAGTTCAACGTCAAAGTAGGCTAATTGTATAACACGACTTCACATCTGCCGCTTACATCTTAACTAATTCTGCTGTCGTTGTTTTATTTGGAAACATCGGAAACTGTTTATGTTCCAAGACAAAACCACCGATCTCATGAATTTGCACCAGTAAAATGCTAATTTCAATATCAAAAAGATACGGTTTGTCTACGGGGAGCAATTGGTCAATATACCCAATTTACGTGAATTCAAACGTACGAATTTGCGTTCGCAGCTGCGAGCTGCAACGAAGTGGCTGCTAGTTTTACCCAAATATGTATTTCAATTATTTCGATAAAGCGTGCCGCACGTAAGTGACCTTAAATCGACCATGAGAAATCGCCCCGTTTCATGAGCTTGCGTAAGCGAATGGACACTGCCGGGTAATAATTGCAATGATTTAAACTTGTTTGATGACCGGTCAGTCAACCAGTGGCATCTTTGCGAGCCAAGGTTAAGACATGGATGTATTAACCGTGGCACGTTATAAACATTTATCGTGTTATCTGAGTAGAATAAGGGCACATACTTTTTTCCCATCTGGGTTTTTTCTCTAAATCCACCGGTCAAAGAAATAAGCCGATTCAACAACATTATATGAGTCCATACGACCGAGGGAAAATAATGACTGAAAGCCGTGCTCGAAATCAACTTATAAACATGATCAAGGGCAGGGTTTCTGTTCACACTTTAAATAATATCAAAATCCAGTCGTTCTGTATCTTGGAGCCTCATTTTGTAAGGATCAAGTACCATTTAGATTATCAGCGCAGATGGGTTGTAGACCTACGCAAGGCATGAAGGGTGACGTACGGTTTTAATCAAATGTTGAGCCTGAAGATGTTTAAAAAACCATCAAAACAAATACACGTGACTCTTGTGCGATAGAGCGTCGCTGATAGGCTGGGCTCCCACGATTTTGGGTGTATGCTGCCAATAGAAATCCAGCATTTGAGGTTAGGCCCTACACAAACAAGCGAGAAATTATCGCATGGTATCTCCATAGCAGTTTATGTAAGAAATAATGTTCAAGCGACTGTCGTATATTGCTAATTTTAGGACAGTTGAGGTGGACGAGTTTATTTTAGGGCGACGGCGTTAGCCTGAGCCCTAAAATATGGAAATTCGTATACGGTAGAGTTTTACAGATGACACTTTAAAAGTTGCAGGGGCCGCACTTTCTAATCAGCACGGATTTATAATAATGTTCGTATTTCTTTTGTATTTGCCATGCATAAAACTGACGAAGTATTAAAACCATTCATATCTGTCGTTGGGAAATTTTAAAAAACAATGGAGATCTGTGATTCACGTATAGTCAGTCTGCAAATATAGTTAGATTACCCTTAGACGCCGATTAACAAAATTAATATAAAAAGGTAAGTTCACTCAATTAGTTCGGATTCTGTAGATTGTACATATGTTATCTTCCGAGTACAGGTCTAGGCATAATCGACTCAAAAATTTTAGTTCAGTTCTGTTTGCTTTTAATTTAGCCAATGCATTTGATTTGTCCAGATGCTTTTTGGTTTGTTTTTAGTTTACATCTGAAAATTTGTATAAGCCTACTCCATTTTGTCTGTTTTACTGTTGAATCCTCAAGCCGTATAGTGGCGAGTAACTTTAGCCTGTCTGTCGATGGCTGTACAAATCGAACAGTATCCTCCATGTTTAAACGTAATCGTCAACATGTCTTAGTCGTCACTGGCTGTCATGAAATTCCTCGGTTTCTTCTAATTTAGTTCATTCATATCTAAAAGTGTGAACTACCCCCCCCCCCCCCCCCCCCCCTCTCTATTTGTTACATAATATATTCCGTATGTCCCAAAAGCTAAAATCGTACATTTTATGCCATTTGAAATAGGCCTAAACGTTACGGTATCCCAACTTCTAACTCCATTTTGTTGTCGTCAGGTTCTTCATAAACAAAAAAAGTAAACAAACAAACACGCCAATACCCCCCGCCACGATGGGTGCTTCCGGTGAAGCTGAGAATTAGGTCGCGAGACCAAAGCTGTCGTCTATTGATAATTTTTGGACGTTTGGCATTGTGCCAACTCATGCTGTATCTATTACGCAAACTCGCAGGGGTAATAGAACTATAGACATACCATGTGTTCGGGTGGAGCCGAAATGCATTAAAAAGATTTAAAGTAACAAAAAATACAAAATACAAAAATTCTTCACAATTTATCCTCGAATTAATTTGAAATAAATCGTGCTTCATTTTGTCACATGGAGCAGTTTTAAGTTGTCTTGGGTTAGTCGTGGTGATTCTCTGAATGGGGGTTACGGTCTCACTCAAAGTTATTCCACTAAGATGACAACATACTTTCCAGTTCTCGTCGAAGACAATAGAAAACCTCGTGAAATATATTTCATATCGCCTCGAATTTTGACGTTAAAAGAATAATATTTCATAGAGCGTATGCTTGTCAATTTCAGCCATTTCAAATTTCAATGTGAATACTTTATGAAGAATCCATTGCACTGATATTTCGCAAATAATATAATGATCTTATTAAGAGTTACTTGGGTGTGTCTTGGGGGAGGGGAGGGGAGGGGGATTTAAGTAAACTGGTTAACATTTTGCGAGCCCGGGTTTATTTCTCACAGACACGCACTCTACCTTGCAAAGGAACAGTAGTCGGGCTACTCTGATGTATCAACTTTCTGTTACACACGGTGACACCGACTGTAAGGAAACCCTTCTAAATGAACATGGGAGCTGCCACTAGTTCAGCCGCTAAGGGCGCATAGCTCAAGCCTCTCGGCAATGACATTGCGAGTTTGCTCCCTTTCCTGGACCGATTGCTTGCTTGCTTGATTGAGTGATTGGTGTTTTACGCCGTTCTTAAGGTTATTTCACTTATATGACGGCGGTATAGTCCAACAGTTCTAATTGAATTTTCTCCCGCAATAATTTTGACTAGCCGTCACATAATAATAAGAGTTGCCACCAATAACGTTAACCTTTATAATATGAATTAAAGTACGGTTTACATCTAAGTCTTTTAAATTTTCCATTTACCTTTTGAAAACTGTATACCTGTATTTTCTTGATAACTTTCTTTTTTGTTTGCAGACTTTTCAGCTTTGAAGAGTAGTCTGTATTCGGCGTCATTCCATCGTAGATTGTTATGCTCACTTCTCACGATCTGTTCCCCACGT
Source organism: Mopalia swanii (assembly GCA_030265315.1). Taxonomy (NCBI): domain Eukaryota; kingdom Metazoa; phylum Mollusca; class Polyplacophora; order Chitonida; family Mopaliidae; genus Mopalia; species Mopalia swanii. Next base: position 11,408 of record JARDVA010070071.1, read on the forward strand.
TTGAGAAATATAACAGAGTCGCATTCTGACATCAACTGAAACAACAGGAAATATTATAAGCGAGTTCCTCTGTCTAAACTGGGCCCGCGGCCGTGGCTTAGCAGTTGGCGAGCGCGCTTACTGAAGGCAACTTCGATGTGCCGTTTACAGGATCAAGTCCGTCTGTCGACCCTCAGGTCTATGAGTGAGTCACACGGCGTGGCTCCGTCAATCGCGGGGTGGTTTTTACGAGATTTCTTCCCGGTTTTCCATCGTAATTAGGCCAGGAACATTGTTAAGTGGACAATCCGTTGTCATATAAATGAAATACCCTTGTTTACGACGTTAAATCCCAATCAATTAATCGTGGATGATCCAAGATGGCGAATGTAGCTGTACGCTAAATTTCGACACAGCGCAGTTGAAGTGGTATTATGATAATTTAAGTTGCCATCCAAAGCCGATCTATGCATTATTGAGTTATTTATCATCCGTGCTAGCTAGTTAGTCAAATAATTCAATTTGGTTTGAATGTTATCTGACAATATTCTGTGTTTCTGAATTTC
>JARDVA010070292.1:0-11949 GCA_030265315.1 Mopalia swanii
GTTATTTCCAATGAAGTTGTAGGCGACTCGCATTTCACATATGGCAACTAATTAATCACGATAATAACCTAACTAGGAACTCTGACGTATGGAAGTTAGGAAGCAAATGTTATGTGTTTCTGGAGAAAATCTTAATCACAATAAAATGTTAATCAGTTTTAGTTGATTGTCTTCGCGTTATAGTGGAAAATGTACTTTGGCTCTTTTGAGCTTTCTGGCGAATTCTAGCAGGTGTTCGCGAAGCCCCTTAGCTCAGAATGGACATTTTTATTCTTTTTTTTACCTATAAAAGTTTCTCTGTTTACAAATAGCTAAATTTACCCCGATAATTAATGTTCACACTTGGCATATTCAAGTCGTATGACATTTGTGCATTTGTAGGTTCTTGTGTAACAGTCTTATCTATTCTGCGGTTATTTTTTTGTTTGGATCAAGGTGTGAAGATTGTCTAGCGAATGTCTACCATGCGTTTCGTCGTTTCATTGTCGGCATAACTGTTAAGCTATGACAAGTTGGATAATTTGTTTGAAAACGTTTTCTTTGCGTCACTTATGATATACCATCTCTTTGATTCTATGTAGCTGGCTTTCTAAAAACGATTTAACAAAGTGGGGTTACAATCTTGTGCCACATAATGTGATTTTGTGTAAATATGTGTGCGCGCGTTTTTTGGGGGGTTTTTTGTTGGGTTTTTTAGGGGGCAGGGTCTTTGTTTTTGTTTTTGTTTTAGAGAGCAGTCTACTAAACGAACATTATATCCCGTGTGCATTATTTATTGTCGAGTCGTTACACAGGCTTTCTGTGAGATAAACCCCAAACAGTAGCCTTCAGTGAAGCCTTACATTCATCAGCAACCATATTTACATAAAGCAGGCTACATTAGCTGCACATGGATCGATACAGAATAGGCCTACTACAGTGCACCCAAGTGTCATTCGGTATAAAATCGATATAGGTTATAGAGGTGTGGCGGCTGGTTAGCTATGTCTTTATTATTTCTACTTGTATATACTATTCCGTATTATAATTGGGGTTCGAGAGATGTAGGACACAGTGTAACTCTGTGTAAAATGTGTGTAATAGTTTAAAATGTGTTCCATGTTACAGGGTATAAACTAGGGACCACGGGTGAGCAAATTTACGTTAATCTTATTTAATATTGTTCATATGTGTAAGAATATATCTGAGAAATTGAATGTTTTACCTTTAAACCATGGCAATAATAATTCATTCATTCATTACATAAATTGTCACGGACAAAGAATCTAATCAATCGGACACCTTACGAGTGGAATGCTGAAGTGAGATGTCTAACTGATGGATTTACTCCAACGAGTTGTATTTGACCCCTTTTAAAATCATATATTTAAATTTAAAACATTGAAGAAAACACCTCTCTCCTTCCATATACTTGATGCATCAATATATATTCTTTTATTATTGACTTTTGGTTATTTAACGTTTGTTTTATTGTTGGAAGAAGAGATGACCTAAATATAAAGAGGTCTACTGTATCAAAGAGGGCAGAAATAGATTGCTGATCGAATGATAAGGAGTACGACATAATGAAACGAACACAAGTGCATGATGCATAAATAGTTTAATTAATATTACTATGATAGTCAGTATATGTACTTGAATACAGCATATATAGCTTATGCCGCTTTTCCTTTTACATACACCATTTTGTGGCTTAAACCATTTTATTGATTGACCAAGAAAATCCATCTTTATTAAACACGTTTAGGGGCAGACTGATAACAACCTGGACCGCCAAATTTGATGATTTCGTTAGACTACGTGACTGCTAAACGACCGGCTGACCGTATTGGTTGAATTGGCACGTGATAGGGCATATGAAGTGAAAAAATAGAACTATCATACTCCATTGATGTCTTATCCCATTTTTTCAAACCACTGGAATAGTTTGATGGCCTGGTAAATCTATCACATAATTACCAGTCAACATTAACAGTTTATAATGATGGAACCTTTCAAATGGGTGATGTGGAATTGAACCAGCAAACAAACCACCAGATGGCCTGTGCATTTGCTGTTTAAGAGCTATATCAAATTGCGTCAACATTTCCATATAGTAATATAGAATAGAGAAATAAATGACATAATAGTATACCCTTTCCGGGTCACACATTCCCACGTCCTAGCAGAATTCCTCCCATGTATCTTATTTCTGGTCACATTCCTCCCCTTTCTGGTGAAACATTCCTCTTCTTCCAGTTAACATTCTTTCCCTTCCGGGTTACGTTCCTACCCTTTCTGCCTACATTCCTCTCGTGTCAGTTAACATTCTTTCCCTTCGGGTTACGTTCCTCCCCTTTCTGGTAAAACATTCCTCTTCTTCCAGTTAATATTCCTCCTCTTCCGGGTCACGTTCCTCCCCTTTCTGTCTACATTCCTTTCCTGCCAGTTAACATTCTTTTCCTTCCGGGTTACGTTCCTACCCTTTCTGTCTACATTCCTCCCGTGCCAGTTACCATTCCCTTCCGGGTTACGTTCCTACCCTTTCTGTCTACATTCGTCCCTTGCCAGTTAACATTCTTTCCCTCCCGGGTTACGTTCCTACCCTTTCTGTCTACATTCCTCCCGTGCCAGTTAACATTCTTTCCCTTCCGGGTTACGTTCCTACCATTTCTGTCTACATTCCTCCCTGGCCAGTTAATATTATTTCCCTTCCGGGTTACGTTTCTACCCTTTCTGTCTACATTCTTCCCGTGCCAGTTAACATTCTTTCCCTTCCGGGTTACGTTCCTACTCCTTCTGTCTACATTCCTCCCGTGCAGTTAACATTATTTTTCTTCCGGTTAACGTTCCTCCCCTTTCTGTCTACATTCCTCCCGTGCCATTTAACAGTCTTTCCCTTCCGGGTTACGTTCCTACCCTTTCTGTCTACATTCATCTCGTGTTAGTTAACATTCTTTCCCTTCGGGTTACGTTCCTACCCTTTCTGTCTACATTCCTTCCGTGCTAGTTAACATCCTTCGTTCCGGGTTACGTTTCTACCATTCCTGTCTACATTATTCCTCCCGTGCCAGTTAACATTCTTTCCCTTCCGGGTTACGTTCCTCCCCTTTTTGTCTACATTCTGTCCATGCCAGTTAACTTTCTTTCCCTTCCGGGTTACGTTTCTACCCTTTCTGTTTACATTCCTCCCGTGCCAGTTAACATTTTTTCCATCCCGGGTTACGTTCCTACCCTTTCTGTCTACATTCCTCCCGTGCCAGTTAACATTCTTTCCCTCCCAGGTTACGTTCCTACCCTTTCTGTCCACCTTCCTCTCGTGCCAGTTAACATTCTTTCCCTTCCGGGTTACGTTCCTACCCTTTCTGTCTACATTCCTCCCGTGCCAGTTAACATTCTTTCCCTTCCGGGTTACGTTCCTACCCTTTCTGTCTACATTCATCTCGTGTCAGTTAACATTCTTTCCCTTCGGGGTTACGTCCCTACCCTTTCTGTCTACATTCCTCCCGTGCTAGTTAACATTCCTCCGTTCCGGGTTACGTTTCTAACATTTCTGTCTACATTCCTCTCGTGCCAGTTAACATTCTTTCCCTTTCGGGTTACGTTTCTCCCCTTTTTGTCTACATTCTGCCCATGCCAGTCAATATTATTTCTCTTCCGGGTTACGTTCCTCCCCTTTCTCTCTACATTCCTCCCGTGCCAGTTAACATTCTTTCCCTACCGGGTTACGTTTTTATCATTTCTGTCTACATTCCTCCCGAGCCAGTTAACATTATTTCCCTTCCGGGTTACGTTCCTACCCTTTCTGTCTACATTCCTCCCGTGCCAGTTAACATTCTTTCCCTTCCGGATTACGTGCCTACTCCTTCTGTCTACATTCATCCCGTGCAAGTTAACATTATTTTCCTTCCGGTTAACGTTCCTCGCCTTTCTGTCTACATTCGTCCCTTGCCAGTAAACATTCTTGCCCTTCCTGGTTACGTTCCTCTCCTTTCTTTCTACATTCCTCTCGTACAAGTTAACATTCTTTCCCTTCCGGGTTACGTTCCTCCCCTTTCTGTCCAATTCCTCCCGTGTCGTAACACTCCTCTTATTCCAGGTCACGTGCATCTTCTTCCTGGTCACATTCCTCACCTACCTGGTAACAATCATCTCATTCCAGGTCACGTGCGTCTTCTTCCTGGTCACATTCCTCACCTGTCTGATAACACTCCTGTCATTCCAGGTCCCGTGCGTCTTCTTCTTGGTCACATTCCTCGCCTGCCTGGTAACAATCCTCTCATTCCAGGTCACGTGCGTCTTCTTCCTGGTCACATTCCTCACCTTCCTGGTAACAATCCTGTCATTCCAGGTCACGTGCGTCTTCTTCCTGGTCACATTCCTCGCCTGCCTGGTAACACTCTTGTCATTCCAGGTCGCGTGCGTCTTCTTCCTGGTCACATTCCTCACCTTTGTAATAATATTCCTCCCATTTCTGTTCACATTCCTCCTCTTTCTGTTTACATTCATCCCCTCCCGGTTAGCATTCTTTCTCTTCTGACGACGTGCATCTTCCTGGCCACGTTCCTCCCCTTTCTGATCATATTCCTCCTCTTCCACTGAACATTCCTCCTCTTCCGGGTCACATTCCCCCCTTCCGATAAACATTTCTCCCATTTCTGGTACCATTCCTTCCCTTCCAGATAACATTCCTACCGCTTCTAACCACATGCATCTTATTCCTGGTCACAATTCTCTCCTTTATGGTAATATTGTCATCCTTCATGGTAACATTTAGCTTGTTTGGTCACATTTCTCCCATATATCTGTAAAGATTTATCCCTTACCCTGTCCCTTTGACTGTAAAACATGTATATACTGGAACCGTAAAGAGCTGTGGTTTTACCCATATAATTTGTCTGATTCGACCTGGATTGAAACCCATGTCTATCCTATTAAGAAATTATCTATGCAAGATGACTTTACACAAAAATGGGTAGAAAGTACTGGTAGTTGATACACAAAACGTAAAGTTTAAAATAAGGTTTTAACATCGTTCTATAAAATCCAATACGGTGCAAATAAAGCTATAAGAAAACACTATATAAAATGAGTCTCAAACAAATTTATGCCTGTACAAGTTCAGTTCAGATTGCTTCTCTCTAGGCTTACTTTTAATGTTCTTTGTGCATGTACCTACATGAACATTATAAAGCTTATGTTTATGACTGTCATTATAATATATATATGTAATAGCAAAGATCCTTATCTAAATTGGATTTCTTTTCTACTGTTGTCTATCTAAGGTATGCCCAATGGGTGAAGGGAATCACCATGGGAGTTATAGTGGAATCAGACAAAGACAAGACAAGATAATCACACGACGCAATACAAATACCGCACAGACTTATCGGCTTGTGTTGCGCCTTAGTTTTGAGAGCACCAGTTGCTGGAAAGACGATTAGCCACTAACTCCAGATTAAATTGCTCATACCGGGTTAGAAATAGACCTGCAACATGGTGGGACGTCATGTTATAGTGGATTACAATTAATAGGGATTTGAACAACAGAACCCAGGTCAACAGGAAATTCATTGAAAACAGCATTGACACGACGTTGAGACAAAGTTAGTTAGTTAGATACGTAACTGTCAGTATCAACTTCACAAATATGAAATGCCGTATCTGATATGCGAGAGATACCCCTAGAGTGGCCACAGATGTAGAATCATTGCGCTAACTGATTAATTATAAATATTTCTCTATTGACTTTAATAACACTGGTTCAACCATTATATGTGCTCCTAGCATAATTCAGCGATTTGAAAACATGTATGGATGTCTGATACGGCAAAGCATTCTTCACTATGTGTCTATATGGTATATTTTCAAACTCATTTAATTCTTTATAAATTGAAACCGCTTGAAGCGGTTGCGGACTGATTACAAGCAAACCAAGTTATGTGTGACTAACCTGTCTATATAGACTATACATACAGGTAAATAAAACATATATGTTCCTTTAAGGAAATAAAGCATCGTTTAACTCAACACAACTTTCTCCAGGGTAATAAAAGGTGTATATATTTCAAGGTTGGTTGCTCGGATGCTGCGCTTCAGTGCCACGCCAGTCGAAAGAAACTTCTTATTTGCTGTTAGCTATGCTACATGAAGCTTCCTAATCGCCAGAAATAGCCGAACCATACCATCGTTCGGAACTTTATCTTCAAATATATACAAATTGCATGGCCATATCCTGCCATAAACCATCTCGTTTTCTTCCTTAGACACTTTTGGGTTAGGCCGACCATGTTCATGTCAAAATCAATCATTTCTCAGCAGTACCACACTCGCTTAAAAATGTCTTCCGCGGTAATAAGGTCATGCGCATTCAACGTTATTTAGTATTCAGAGGCAGGTCTTATTTATGTAGTTTCCATAGGGCTGCACCTCGTATCTCTGTATACTGTATAGTTTATTGGATACGAATTCGCATTTAATTTGCCGCATGCTATGGCCAAGTCAGCAGCGAATGTCTTTTATATTGGGCTATTAGCAGGATGGATTTTGCTTCGGCTAGCGTTCATGATGATTTAAACAGTATTTATTTATGTAAAGAAAAGAAGGCGTTCATGATCGGACAGATGGGTGAGTCTGCCCTCCGATAAATTAGCACTAATTATTGATAGTCTATACTTGGGGTGATTATGACTATGATTAGGAATATGACATTATATACTGCCTATTATATACAGCTTATATAATCTATGTTAACAGTGTTTGAACGTAAAACTATAGTTAGTAATCAATTTAGAATGGCATACCACGGAAAGAAGTTGACTTTAGAAATAATTACGATTGACCGAGGTTGCTTCTAGTGCTTATTTCATTCAGCATATATTTAACAAGATAAGTTCATTGCCTCTTGGTCTCACTAGAGTCACAATGGTTATGTATCAATACATACTTATTTCTAATTGTATATATTTCTAAAAATTAATCACACTGGCGCAGGGATGTCGATTAATTAAAACCGATTAAGCCTCTCATGCTCTAGATAAACTCCCAGAGAAAACTTTTTAAATAGATCTAATTTGTGTCTCTATGTGTTATGAAACCTACAGACATCTCGAGAGAGAAACTAATAGCCGTGTACATGGTATAGAAAATGTGTTATAAATATGTAGCAAACGAGAGATTCGGCCTAGGTTTAAAAACATTTTAAATATTTCAAAAAAATGTAAATTTACCAATGAATTTGTTGGCTAAAGAGAATGAGAGTTACAAGTTGTCTGATACCTGGGGCCGGTTCCACAATGCATTTTCTGACTTAAGTCATAATATTAAATCTGATATTTTTGTCACTTGCCTTAATTTAGTATTAAAAGCATACCTGTACTTGTGACTTACTTGCATTATAATAATTGTGCTAAAATATTAAATGTTTACATTCAAAACTGAGAAATATGAGGGCCTTTAAACATTTTGATTTAAGTATAAAACTGATTTGTGGAATCGGGCCCTTTAGAGGAAAGTTTTGTCTTAAAAAATAGAATACATTTAATCATCATCTATTCTTACCTGCCTGACAATATAAGGCCTTCAGAGGGATTTTCGGTGTTTCAAATTTTTGGATTTTCGCATAATGGAGCTGATTCTAGGCATTGGTCTAAATGTTAACTGTTCAGTTGTCATAGGTTTCGGATATACTCTAGCAAAGAAGTCTCCGAGTAGCATATATCTTTGTGGGCCAGGGTCGCGTTTCACAAAGCGATCCTAGCTTATATCGAACGTAACTGTCAATGACAACAGTATGTCTTCAATACTGGTCGTCATGGCTATTACGTTTTTTGTAAGCTAAGATCGCTTTGTGAAATAAGAAGAACTGTGTCTTGAGATGTAGGCTTTGTGTGTCGCAGAAAATGGTTAAGCCATTTTGGTGGCAATATTTGTGATTTCATCTAGTCAGATGGGTGGCATTCCGTAACTGTTGTCCCTGTAAAGGCACACAGAGCTGACACAATGGTAAACTAGAAGAAAAAAAACTAAACGGTAGCAATGTCCTTGATTATACCAATCGAAAGTGTTTAATAAGCCTTGTATGGGGCAAAGTGGAACACGATATGGGCAAAGCGGAAAATGTTTCACTTTGCCCCACCCACCCAGCCTGCCCGGCGTTACAGACTTTTTGTTTTCATCATAACCAGCGAGCCATGCCTCGACTTATTTTTCAAATGTCATTGTGTTTGAGAGACAATTGAGGCTAACATTAATTGATATCATAAAACATATCAACTCAGCAAGTATTTATTACTTTTGCAGTAGGTTTAAATATGAAAAATATTGGTTTCAAACATGCGAAATTTAATTTTGGCACAGGAAAGCACAAATTAGAGTCTCAACAAAATGGCACATCGTCAAATCAATAGACCTTGATCTATAGTCATCTTATGAATCAATTGACCGAGAGATGGCAGCACACTATCGTGTGATTTGGAAACAGTTTCCCTTTGCCGCATGTTCCACTTTGCCCCATGTTCCCCTATATATGGGGGTACCAAAATATTTTGGGACAAGAGTACGTAATCTGGACATTGTTTAACCCTGCATGGGACTTCTCATGCGTATTTTTCTTATCTGACTTTAATCTTAAAGACTACCCAATGGTAGCCTGTACACTCAAAAGCAATGTGATTACGTGTGAATGTTAATAATATCTGCATGTTTCACAGGGACACTATTTATTATGATAGAAGTTTTTTATGTTTATCGATCACAGTATATTTATTACAGTAAGCGTTATAGTTATAGTGTAACATTATTACACTAAGCGTTCCAATCGCAAAGCTTATTGTAATAATGATTACACTAAGCGTTTGTATTACACTAAGCGGCGTTACAGGCCAACAATATGCCTACGCACAATTATATATTGCCACCAATGTCTATATTTCAATAATTCAGCGATGGTGATTAGTATACTTACCCTAAATTGAACTTTTAACCGCATAGTAAAGTGTAATGCATCAAGATGAGTGTATACATTTTGAATAAATAAAGTTATAAGTGTATAAGAATTCTGGCCTCGTTATGTGTTGGGCCTGTAACTCAAAGGTTGGGATCCAGGTGGAGGCAAGCACATTTTTCTCTCTTCATTATTCAAAAAATATATATATACCTAGTCCGAATGGCCCTTACGTAATGTTTTTGATAATGCCTGACGACGGAAACAACAAGTTTTTGTCCACCAGAGAATAACTAAATAAAAATATCGTCTGCAGCCCCTTGGACTAATATATACCAATCCAATGCCTCTGTTTTATTTGGTGTAGCTTGCGCCTCATAAATACAAATACTTTATCCACTCCCGATATCTCAGTTAGGCCTATATGTACAGTAAACGCCTAGATTTTTTTACGCCAATCGATATTAGCCTCACGCATATATGTAATGTGCACCTTTGGGCGTGACGAAGACAAATACGCATTGCGGCGCAACACCAGTTTTTGCATATCTCCTAGGTCGGTGTAATGAAATTTACAATGAATGAGTAAAAACATACCTATTTTGTTTCATTACACCCGTGCTTGTTTCAATTCTGATTTATTTTATGTATCAGAATTACATAGATAGATTCGTTAGTCCAATGTCAAACAAAATAAGGCGTGTACGCTGTCGTTCTGAGGTTGAGCTAGTAAAATTGCCAGCCGATACCCCCTACTGTAGAGCCTCAATCACCAATCACTACCCAGAATGCTCTTGCCGGCTGCTGCCATCCATTCTGGGTCTGCTAGGGCTGACTGCACGGCCCGAAGTGATGCTACTTCTATCTCTTGTTTCTCATTTTAGATGACGATTTCAAAAGTTAAGGCTATGTGCAGACATTTTGTTGTAATTCATTGGGATATTTAGCTCACACTGCTTGAACTAAGGAATGGATAAATTTTGTATCTTGGAGAAAGGTGGCAAGAACGATTGGCGTCTACATCTGATTTCTGCGGACTTGGAAACGTAGAGCATCGTACCATTTGGTAAGCACTGGCAAGGTGAATGATTATTATATACATGTACTATTTAATAACCACTGTATTATTGAACTTAAAGTCACGAAACTTGCAATTCTGTCTTGTTAAAATCACAATAAAAATTGATGTTGTATACATATAATTATTGCTTTCCTATAATTCTGTCCGCATAACGTAACGTCAGAACCTGTGCTTGTGCCGGTATACTAATTATAGTACAGCATGTATAGTATATTCATCCGGGAGGTAGCCAGTTCATTCGGCTGTCATTTCTCCTGCTTCAGCTGAGTGCACCCAACTCAACAGTACCTTCAGCCTAGCATTACTCGTTACAAGCAGTGAGTTATCTGTAGAAGTAGGTGTACTATGAAACTACAGGTGATAGATAAGGGAACTGTACACTGTAGGCTACATGTACATTGTATTATAAAATTTTGTTTCCCGCTACTTCAGTTTTTAACAATACATGGTAAATATTCAAGTAAAGTACAAAAATGTCAACATCAAACATGTACAAACTTAAATAATGCAATATTAAATCATTTTTGAAGAGTTTATGCTGCAGATTTAATTCGTGTTTTAAAAAAAAATTCTTTCACAAAATTTATGTTTATTAATTTGATAAATAAAATTACTGGTTGTTAAGACTGTCGCGATTAATCAAAATATTTATTAATCAGAATTCTCACTTTACTCAATTTTCTGTATTGTTTTTGATTTGGCAAATTAAATGGAGCCCTCTGTTTTACACTCACTAGAATTTTCAGATTTTTTTTACCAGAAATGAAGCATTTACCCTAGCAACAGGTTCTTTTTTCTCTGTCCAGTTTTCAAGAATCAATTCCAAAATTAACGACTAAATTATAAAGTGTAATAGTATACAACAGTACATGTAAGCTAAGTTATATAAATAACTTTAACTTATCATATCATGTGTAGACTAGCTACATGTATTACATGTAATATTATTATCTGTGTATCGCTTTAAGTTTATATGGTTTTTAACTTGCAAATTTACATGTACATGCACAGTATGTATATGATCTGTTTTCCCATGATGGCTTCTTGCTTTCTTTGTTGACATCCAATTTCGAAACCCATTGCTCTAAAGCACTCTCATTATTTCTCAAGTTAACAGTGGGGGGGAGGAGCCCGTGGGACTGGATTTGGTTGCACTGCAGCTTTTGACTGTTTCTGTCAAATGTTTAACTCCATTTAGATTATATTAGAACATAATGTTACCATCTGCTGATACTGTAAGAAAAGAGGAATGAACCATATTGATGATGATGTTGACAAGTGAGCTCATTTATCTTGATGGAAAGTTATGCAGGCATCCTGCCTGTCAGACACCAGCAGAGGGTTAATTCAAAATAATATGATATTCAAAATAATAAGTTTTTCAGAAATAAGAAACTGACAAGATTGTATGACTGGTAGGCCAACATTTTATTATTTTTAAATCTAAATTGATGCAGGCAGACACACTAACCATAAAGAAAATATATTTTCCCTAGCAAAATAATTTTGGGGGAGGGGGGGGGGCTTTTCTCTGATCTATGGGTGGCTGTGAATTTCTATAATCCACGACTAGCATTGATGTCAGTCTGACCCAAAAAGGCAATTCAGAACTATAGAAATCCAAAGGGAAAGGCAGCAGTTCATTCAATTGGATACTGTTTACTGCCTGATCATATACACCCTTAGATTCTTTCCTTTCATCGGTATTGATCAAGTCCATCCATTGGCACAGTCCATAAACTTTAGCTCTCTATTCTGTTCATGGACAGAAAAGCACATGAACAGTTAAATTTCGTATTGGACATGTTGGAGACCTGTACATGTTTTATATTTCTTCAAAACACATGATTTTCTGTATCGTCTTGTGAATAAAGTAGATCAATACCAATTATTCATCTCATGTACACTAATAATATAAATTATTGTTACATGTTTTCTGTGTATT
>JARDVA010070403.1:0-10630 GCA_030265315.1 Mopalia swanii
ACAGCAGTAGACGCATTTGCCAATTACGATTCAACTTCACAGATGAACAATTCGAGGTACATTGTGGTCTTTAAAAGTGGGCAATTAGCCTGGTTTCGTGAGCTTGGTTTTTTGTGCATTGCTCGAGTCATTGGGGTTTTGTTTCCTGCTGAAGGTTATTTAATTCATATGACGGCGTTCAATGAAGGAAACCACCTAATGTCAACAAAAAGACGAGATAGGGCATGATGGTCATTACTCATTAGAAACAAAAACGCCAAAACAGACCGTCTTCGAATTGTTCCCTTGATCTGAGGGCAACAGGAAGCTCTCTACAATCGCCTGCCATAAAGGAAAGTACATAATTTTCGCTGGTGTTGGTCCCTGTTAGCTCCAATGCCATTGGAGACATCTTCCAACCACCCGCCAAAGAAAATGTACGCGGTCTTGGTGTTGTCTCTTAGTTCGAAGAGCACCAGGGCAATATGAAGCTCCTTCCAAACACCCGACATAGAGGAAAATCAAGGAAATCTTGCCATTGACATGTAGCAGGGGGTGATTGGGAGTCTGTTTGCCACCGATAATCACTATGGGGTTTTAAATACACTGGTCAAGGTCAAACCAGAGAGACGTCAAGTGTAGAATCTAACAAGAGCTTAAGTGTGAATATAGAGCTCGCCTGTTGTGAAGACAGACAAGAAAACGACAGATTTACACTGAAGGTCACTGGCAAGGATCAGAGGCTCCCGCACGTGTCGAATGACCACACTGGCCAGCATGACCCACACACCAATCAGCTTAAAACAACGGCCAGGCCACATCTTAACAAAGCATCCCGAGGCGCCTTTAGAAGCAATGCAATAAAGCGTTCAACCCTTTCGTCTAGAGGTATAGAAGAGGAAAAATGCCATAAAGACTACGACCAACCTTTCCAGCCGATAATTCGAAACTATGCAGACTTATAAAACTACAACGACTTAAACAAAAGTAACTTTACCAATGGGTGTACCAATGCGATTTTTATTCATACTAATATTCTCGCTAACATGACGTTTAATGGAGCGATAAGTTGACAAATTATCGACAATTATTCGGAATCTCGATTTCGGTAACGAAACCGACTTAGAGAAAGATGGCCTCGGGTGTAACTTGCATAGTCTTATTATTTCTCATTTCTGAATTACGATCATATCAGTATCATAAATGTAAACACATAAACCGAAATGAGGCATTGACGCAAAGTAACACGATTAAACGAGTAAGCTGATAAAAGACATGTAAATGCACGTTCTGTGTAAGAATTGTCACGTCACTGTTTATCGGTGAGAGAACAAGGCCCTATTTATCTTACAGTGTGGATTATTCGAAGAGAATACCACAAACTCTATTGACGGTAACATAATCTCCGTCCAGGACAAGACAGTATTGTATAGACGTCAGCCAGACCATCGACTACTTATTGTATTCTTATAAAAGCTCAGGAACACTGACTTCGCCGGCCTCGCTGTATTGACACGCTGAATGACAGTCAATAGGACACACGGTTTCCTCAACAATAAGTTGACAGTGAAACAAGTCCACACTTATGGCAATACAGTGCAAAGTTCCCATTAAGTGCTCTGTACCCGACAACCTTTTCTTGCAAGCCAGATGTCAACTAGCCTGCCATCATCTGACCGTGGAGGCGATATTTGCTGACAATTTTTTCCAAATGGGACGACTCTGGCGCCAAATTTCATCTTCGATATTCTCGGGTAGAAATCGGATGACTACGATTATGCCTGTGCAGCCAAGTGTAAATACAAACAAATCTGATTCGTGCTTCTTATCTAATGTAAGACATCTCTAGTACGCGCGGACAATTAAACGATTCTGTCGCTTTTCACGCATTCTCTCGCGTTACTTGTTATGCACAGGCAGTCAGCCAACGTGTTATGTTTAACGTCACGTGGAGATTTACCTAGCATAAATGATAATAAAGCCGATAGTGCACCTTTAAGTTTCTCGAGTGATATTTATTTGCAATAGATCTGATCGGCTGTCAACTTGAACTTGTTTAACTCGACTCATTATTCAAACTCTAATCGCTGACACATCTGAGCCTGACGGACAAATCACCCGACATGTTAGTGACCATAGCCTCCGGGTTCACTTCCCCAAACCAGAGGTTAAAAAAAATAAGATTGGCGGTCTGATAGGAGGCAGCGGCAATGGCCCGTAACAAAAGAGAAGGCCATCGGCAAACAGTTAATGCGGTCTCGAGTCAATTCTTCAGGTAACACCACGCGTCAAACTGTCGCTATTTTAAAGCGTATAGTATCTATAGCCGTAACGTTATATCTAATCGGAAGACGCTGAACGATGTCATCGCTTAATCTAAGTATATTTATATGCTACAAGATGCCTTACCTGTTTATTTATATTTTTATTTGCTTATCACGCCGTACTAAATAGTATTTCACTTATTTTGACAACAGGAAAAATGAAAACATCAGAGAACACGCCCTGCACTAATGTAAAGTTGCACACTAGTGCGGCAAACCTATTTACAAAGTTTAATATTATTTTGACCTTTGTTTAGCACTTTTGTCAAAATATTGTGATACAGTACAGACGCATGTAAAGTTGGAGAAGAGTTGTCATAAAACTGCACCGGTTTTGACAGCATATCCTTGTTAAAATACAAATATATCATTCATCTCAAAGTGATGTGATCAACAACAGTATGTATGTTTGGAACATTTTTGGGTCAATTCAATATTGAAACATGATACAAACACCCGTGTGTATTCAAAATATCACTAATAAAAATGTAATAAAAAGCGTTCAGCTGTTGTTATATATTACTTTAACAATAATCTTTAATAATGGTTTCAATTCTAGTTTCCATCGGTCTTAGGGTAGTTTCGGGTGGGGTGCCAGATTACAGTCTGCAAAAGCGGTCAAATTCGGTTCTAGATCTTTTAGCTCCTCGAGAGCAGGGCAATATAAATAGGAAGTGTGTTGACAGGCCGAGTTCTGCCACGAGGTTCCCGTGAACCTGACCTATTGGCTTCTCCGCACAGACTTAACTTGTTAGCTCTCACACACGGCACACGACTTGAATAAACAGCTTAATATCGTCAAGTGCTCTCACAAAATGTCCATAATGAATAACCGGTGATCTTTAACAGCTTCCGAGAAAACAAAATGGACGTGTGTAACACCAAGTGTGGTTGTTCCTCCTTATTCAAATAGCTTCAATTAGCAACCGTAAAAGGCCAACTCCCGCAGATTATCTACGAGACGAGCTGGTCAATCCTAAAAGAAGACGCCTTAAGACTTGACCGTCATGATATTTTCTCAGAAATGGTTTCAACGAGTTGTCTTTTTCACCAAATTCCATTGCTCTATTACAAATGTAAAAACTTTTTTTTTTGTATAAAGTATAAATACAGTATAAATCACACCTACCTGTACTTCGTGAGATTGTCCCCAATTTTTCTTCTTTAAATACTCCGGAACTGTTCCCACAACAGGCATACCCTTTGGCCCGGGTAGGTCGCGAAGAGATCGGGGCTCTGTCGATCTACTAGACACATTCGTACTGTTTACTGCCGTGTGTTTGAGATCAGTTAGCGCCATACCTGCCGTCTCACTGGCTTCAGTGAATAGAGTCCGGTGTGCTCTATGACAACGGGACACCCTAATTTGCTGTGAAAATGTCCTTAGCAAAGATTCTGCCATGATGTAAAGTCTGTGCTATTCCAAGTCGGTGAGTTTAGTTTATCACTGGACAGAATCAGGCCTGTAATATAAAAATGAATGAGTCCGTCAAATGTCAGAAATAGAAGCATACAAAAAGTTTCATCCGTTAATTCACCCAAGCCTTTCACAACCGGCAGTTTTGGAATGCCTTGGAATAAGCTTCCCAAAAGCGAGCATTCTGTTTATAATCGGGTCAATCTGGTACACTCGCACTATGTGTCCGCTTTAAGATAATTGAATATGAAAGTGGTGTTCAAGTCAATTGTGTTCCAGAGAATATAGGACAGCAGTAATGCGGTGTACCTGGAGAGACCGCTATCGCACTAGTTACTCGCTCCACTTCCCGGCTATAACTGTCATAGAGTAGTCTTAATAGTAGTTTTAGGGATGCCTCGAACACATGATCCCACGTCTATCATTAACTCCGACTCGACGCCTCCTTTTATCCTGCTTTCCCAAGCATAAGGGACCTCTAGGTTTGATCCACCACACTCGAGTCACATTAGACCACTATTGCCTTGTAAAACACAGCAACAATCGATATTTATGTATTTTAACTATGACGTACAAATCTCATTTGCTTACAGCGGTAGATGGCATAAAGAAGAAACGCGGAGAGGAGAGTTACTTCCTGGTTCGGCACGCTCCGAACACGAATACGTCAACATTTAACAAGGATGCCTGGAATCTGAGGCAGAGAATGCCGATATTCCTGTCTCCTGACCACGTGGCTACAAGGGCCTTCTACCTGCTGGTCTGTTGACAGCAACGACTTTGGCAGATGTGCCGGAGCTCTGGTCGAACATGGGCCACCTGACCGACGACCACATGTGGCTGAGAGAGAATGCGGATTCAGGGACACGCTATTTTGAAGGACTTTACATTGGCAAGGGACGTGACACTACAACCTTGTGGATTGTTTAGCTTTCTGTTTCAGCTCCAGAACTGGGACATATTTTTCCGCTTCCACAAACTGATTTGTAAAAAGGCCTGGGTAAATGACGAAGGCGTGGAGAATTCCTCAAGTAGAACAGCGATTATCAAACTATACCGATTTCCGTGTGTTGGTTGATTAAATTCAATTGTTGATTTATTTCCCCGGGCATATAAATCGCAACTAAGCCCCTTGACTGGATGTTGTTAATATATTAAGAAATGTTATACAGTTAATACGTGTCAATGATTCAATTACATCCCACTTGATTTGATTAAGTCGTAATTATATTTGGTACAATTACATTTTGTTTTTGTTTAACTCGTACATTTTGCGCACCAAGTGTTTTGATGAAACGTTAAGAAGGCGTACTTTGGGATCTTTTAGAATGGAGAAAGCTGCAGAGGATTAAGTCGCAATTATATTTGGTACAATTGCATTATGTTTTTGTTTAACTCGTACATTTTGCGCACCGAGTGTTTTGATGAAATGTTTAGAAGGCGTACTCTCGGATCTTTAAGAATTGAGAAAGCTGCAGTGTTATCTGTTTATAAATCGAGGCATTTGGAGTAAGGTGAGGAGTTAGTATGCCTCACGGCATGCCAGAGGGATGAATGGATTAGGAGGTGGTGCCTTACCAGCGCTGTAACCTTAACGAGACTTTGCTAAGATCTATCCTTCAAGACAATGTGAGGAGAAACCATGTAGAGAATGTGAACTCAGCAACCTGTTCCTCTCTCTCTAACATAGGCTCACTTTGCATTCAGGATATATGAGAGTAACGAAAACGAACGACAACTCTAGTGACGGAGACCTCAAGTGGTCTGTCTCAAATACGGATCTATTTTAATATAGCCCGCGCTTCTACACCTGAAGTAGGCTAAATCTATGATACACATCGGGGGAAGAATGAAACAAGAAGCTTAGAATAGAATAAAACAGAGGCAATGCAATCATTTAAAAAAATGTATGTATACTATAAGCAAAATGCGTCCACAAATACATTACTCAACAAAAAAAGGCTAGTTCAGCAAGTTGTACACATTAAATGATGTCTTCAAAACATGGCCTCCGTGTTACAGATCCGACACAATGACTATTTTATTCAGCTAATTGCGCATTTTAAAATCACATATTAAAACACAAGGCCTTGGCTGAAATTGAATATGAATAGCAAGGATGGGGCCTAACTGCAAGATCTTCAATTACGTGAATTCAATTGAAACCATCCCATCAGGACAACTACATGGGGACCCTAACGAACTTATTATACCAGCAAAATAATTTAATTCTGCATTATTTATCGAAAATAAACAAACTGCTATAAATATCTCCAAACTTAAATATGATTTCAGGTTAAATCATTGAATTTAATACGTTGCGATTAAGAAATAGTTGTTTTAATAAGCGTAGACCAGTACGCTATATTTAATGGTGTTAGCTATATATTTTCCAGATATGTTCTATATTTGGGTAGTGGCAGTGTTGAGATTCCTGTAGGGTGATGGGTCTGTACTGGATACCCTCATCACCTGTTATCAGACATTCCTTCCCACTGCTATACTCACATAGAACTCTGGTACGTACTTGAGGATAACATGTGCTTAACCTAACACTAAATGACGATGAAGAATGCTCTAGGGAGAATACACTAGCTAGATCTCAGGGTGCCTCAAGCCATCAAGCTCGCCTAACAAACAACTCACAACTACCGGTACTCTTTAACAGAAGCCGCACTCTCTCCTCCCTTCCGCTCTGCCTTAGCTGCCCCCCATCGAGCCACGGAAAATTGAGAGAGCATATGTATGTCACTAGCGATATTTGGCAGAGCAATTCACATGCGCCAATAAATGCGACCCCGCTTTCTAAAGATAGCCGGACTCCTGTGCACAATACATGTTTGAAAATTAGAGACAGTCAATGACCTTCTTGCACGCCATAGTTTGAAAACATCACATATGAAGTTTGAGAAATAAAGCCGAAAATAAAATAGCTACAGTTGCTGTAAAGCTTTGCTCTAAGTCAATTGGCTTGACACACAAGAGACGTAACTTACGCGTCAAAGACAAATGTCAGCACAAATAGGATGTATGCCCACTATGTGTTGCATCACAAGCCATGCGACATCTTCAATAAACAGTCTAATTTGTTCGCGATTAGGTTTTCTGCGCGTATAAAATCGACAGCGAACAATAGGTTGACTGACACGACCTCCCCTGGTTCCGACACCTAGAATCATCCGTGGAGTCAAATGATCGTTGAATGGCGCCACCTGGGCCGGTCTCAAACAGGTCTGAATGAAAGCCTACGTGTATCGCCAACAAGGTTGTGTTTCTCAGATGCCAATTCTGGCATCGGCTTGGTTGAGTTACATCAAACCATACAACGTCCTATAGAGTGTCTCTCGAATGGTGATAACTAACTCTTACAACCTCCTTCGATATTGTTGATATTTAAATGACCTGCGTGCATTACTGGAAGTGTGGTGATGTACAGATGCAATCAGAAATAAAATGTAAAACCCGGGCGAAAATCTTACTGGCGACCCGGGACAGTTTTCCAATCTCGGCACCTCATTTTTATGCATAAGTCCATGGAGATGTTCATAAACATTTCCATGTATCAGCGTATGATTCTGGACAATATGGAGACAACAACGAACAAAATATTACAGTCCCAAATCATCCCGATTTGCTCTAAAAACTGGTGCTCTGTACATTGTTATTGTATGAACATATATAACACGGCCTATGCATGAACTGATCCTTGGCTTACTCCAGTATACGAGTGACCCTTATAAATCTCGTTCCACCTATACTCGTTCTATTTTAACCTTTGTGAAAACTATCTTTGTCTGACGCTAAATTATCGAGATACAGTTGTGAGTCTAAATTTAATCTACAATGAGATTACAAGCTCTCGATATAGTCATTAAAAGGGGACAAAAATAGGACTTTCATAGCATCGCCTTGAAATGACAGCATTTTCGTGTTAAAACTGTCTTGGCTATAAGGTAGATAATATAAAAATGTTAGAACGGGGTACTTCTGACAGTTCGTAATTCATTCAAGTATGTCATATTTTAAAGTATAGGAGTTTTCATTTGTAAGACTGACAGACAGGTCTTTATTATAAGTTATATACCTGGATATAACATGACCACTTGAACCAACAACTTAAACAGCTCGTAATAGACTTTACCTCTTAACCACACATCGTATAATTGGGACGGGGTAGGTTTTCCATTAATTCGAATAACTGTTCGATGTTAAGAGAAGAAAAAGATACTCACAGGCCGCAATACCAATTAATTTGAGAAAATTTCAATTTAAGATTCAATGTATTTGCAAAGCCTTTTGTGGACCCTCGGTGTTGTGAAGAAAAACACCCTCAAACTTGGCAATAACTATATAGACTATCTTTAGATAGATTGGGAAGCATGTGCGTGTTGAAATGCTGGCATGATTATAAGCAATTGACGAGTGAAAGCTCAATACTTCGGAGGCCTGTAAAACGCCACGTGAAATCACAAATTGAAACAAAACGGCGTATTTTCAAAAGTATTTGATCCGGAGAAAAATCAAATATACAATGCGTAAAGAATATCAGCAAAACTGCTACGTATCCATTTATCCCCGATACTTGTCATGGCATTTAAATAATAGGTTTGAAATGAAGACATAGCTGTTATAAATATACATTTAGATGCATGCGTTCCCCACTACATATAATGCCCCAAAACTAACAAAAAGAACTTACCGGTGTGTATAGCGGCACTTGTGAAGCCTACGAAGTACAGACCGTATATTTACCGGCATAATACACTGCAGCGGTCAAGATCCCTAGTGTGGCTTTTATAGCCCCGAGGCTTAGGCTCACAGCCTGCATTCAAGATAAGAGATGCGAAACAGAAAGAAACTGAACAACGACTCAGTGCTGTTCCTACTTAACTGGGCTATATTGATATGTATCTACATATATAGGGGCCGTTAAATAACTGCCATATCTCTATGCGCGTGCGCTAGAATTACAATTTAGTTGATAGGACTGCACTGGAAGAGGGTCCTGTCAGTCAACAGATGTAGAACTTAGCCTTATCCCTTAAGAAAAGTTTCACCTGCCTATGAAAATGACTACGATGCGCCTAAGACAGGACGAGAAAAAAATGCATAATTGCTACAACGAATAACAACTGAAAGAATACAACAAAGTTAAACTTCAGTGAAGTTTTGTTATATTTTATGTAGGCCTACACGGCGTTATTAAACACGCTTAGTGATGAGGTGAAGTATATATAAGTGTACTTACTATAGAGGTGTAAATCCTTGCTTGACACACACTCTGTTCAGTGATGTGAAAACTTTGATTGCTGGAACTGATTTCACACCCATTTTATAGCTAGGCCCCGTAATCTCTAGTGCCGGGGTCATTGGGTACAAATCGTATTGTTCCCGGCCAGCCAGCTCTGTATGCCTCGTCACCTGACTTCAATACAGCCAGAACGGGATTGACTTAATTGTTGGCCTCTTAAGGTACATGTACAATACTAACAAGGCCATTGTGATTTCCCATGTATTTTTAGGCCTATGTAGCCCAATAAGCAGGTTGTTTAGAATATCGAGAGGTCCCGGTTCGCTAGAGTTGACCCCTTTCTATTCCCTGGCAATGCGCAAGCCCGGCACGGTTTGAAATCGCTTGATCATCCTCGCCTTGGTATGAGTTTGTTAAGTACGATCAACCTGGTTGACAAATCTTTGACATTTGACCCAAAACGTTAAGGGACAATGTTTGAGCTAAGACAACGTCTAAAGATTAAGACATTTAAATCGTCAAAATGAACAGGCAAATTAACGTAGGCGTGCATAACTTTCGCGTATCTGACATTCAATCGAATCACATTTTTGTAAGAATATTACGTAACGATTAAGACGAAACATTTCATTAAGTGATCATTTTGCAACTGACGAGCTTTTCGGTTTCACTTGCATGTGCCTTCCGGTGTAACGCGATATGTAATCGAGACCGATTAGTAGGCCTATCTGACTAAAGGACGTAATTATAGGGGTTTTCGGTCGCCGGTAAGCGCTGTCGGGTTCTTGGACAAGGTTTACAGTATATGACACACACGAGCCTTCAAAATCACTGAAAGCTAGCTCATCACGATTGACATTATTTGTAATGAAAAAAACCTGGCGTATATATGTGATGAAAATTCAGCTCCTGTTGGCCGACAACTTGCACCGAGTCACCCCCACATCAGACCGCCACACATTCTTCACGGCTTTTTTTCGTCGCTTTGCCCTGGCGTCACGTTCCACTACAGTCTCACATTGATTGCTGCAGCACGTGACAGAAAGAATGGCGGAACTGAAGTTGTCCTTATCGATTTTATGTTTTCTTCAATCTCAAATATCTACACAGACTTCTTGTGCCTATTAAGCTTAGGTCAAATCGAACAGCTGAGAGCTGTTGGGCAGTTTCAGCCATGTAGGCTAAATAAAGGCTGTATGCGTGACCAGCTCGCCAGGCTGAGGGGCAAAAAAGTGTTACGTCAATGATGGGTTTTAATTATTGCCCGGCCTACTGTCTATTCTTTTTATTCCCAGTATTTCTTTGATTTTGGATTTACCGCAGTAAGCCTCGAGTAGTAGTAGTAAAAGTATAGACTCCGATTGGGGTCTATGTTTTTATTCTCTTAAGCTGGTACAAAGCTCATCAAGACAAAATACATAAACCAGATGTCACTTAAGGTCATATCGCTTGGAGAGCTAGGCCAATGAAACCACCCTAGACGTCACGGATAGCAATGACAACACGGAGCAATCGATAGGGCGCCAAGCAAAGACATAAACATATCGGTTTCTTGTTGCTCCTTTGCTCTGGTGGCAGCAAGTAAGGAAACCGATGTGTTTATTTGATTGGTGTTTAACGTCATATTAAAATGCATTTAACTTATATGACGACTAAAGT
>JARDVA010070734.1:0-11936 GCA_030265315.1 Mopalia swanii
GCCTTCGATATAATGCTTCAGCTATAATGCGGGGGTATCAGTTAGTGAGCTTTGCTCACTTTTGAGCTTGTTTTAAATGAAAATTCCCTCCTTTGTCGAGAATTCGAGACTCTCATAGTGTAATGGAAAACGAAATCTCCGGTAAAACCGTACAGCTTTGAACTGGGGACGACGCCGTGGTTCAAGTGGCTGAGAATTACTCAAATAAACCCCATTTAATGTACAGCTAAAGTGTTCAAGTCCGCGTCTGTTTCGACTAGTTAAGGGAGCCACAGCCATATAATATACGGAAATGACGTTTCCTTACTTTTTCTTGGCAAGGAAACTTAAAGACCTCGTCCTGCGAATTTCCGTTATTTTTTCCGATACATATTGATGATTATGTAAACTTCACGCTTTCTGGGAAAACGCTTTACATATTTAAATTCCCAAGAATAATAACGACTTTATTATCGCCTACAAAGTTCTGAATGTAAGCCGCTTTTCGGGCCATGGATGTTACAACACCTATATCCAAAACGTTCTAAAGACTAAATATCACATTGGATGACGATTAAGAAGGATTGGGTGCTGACTTTAGCTACCCGCCGCTATAGGGTTGACCTACAATTAATATTTAGCCAATTGCTGTGGATAAAAAGAGGGAATTTCATCACACCAGTTGTTCAGTTTCTCTTGCATGAAAATATAGGATGTCCCCATATCCGTACGACACATATCGCCCCAAAATATAAAAATGGATTGTTTGCTTGTTTTATTGGGGTTTAACATGCATGTACATAAGATTATTTCGCTAAAATGATGACATGCCTCCACAATGGTTGCAGGAAACCACCCTCGACACCAATGAGAACAAATGAAGACAATATTGGACAATCACAAGACGCTTACAAACATATCGCAGACAGATTGGCTTCTTGTTGAACCGTAGTTTCGCAAGAGCGCCAGTGCTACTGGAATGATTTCCACCATTTACGAAAGAAGCAAGTTGTAAAAGTCACTAGTGCAATACATGTAGTCCTTTATAGTGCAACGATTAAAAACATCACAAACGGGCACTTTGCAGGACACAAAATACAAGATACAAAGAAAACATACACGAAAACACTAGCAGACAGAAAAGCTAATTATGATTTTTTTGTTATAATTCAAACAAAAAACCCAAACAATTTGATTCACTATACCAAAATGATAGGATTTTAGTGGGAAGCAAGTCTAAATTTTCCTATCCAATGTCCCCATGCGCCGAGCTGGTCAAAATCCTATATATATATGAACCCCGATGGGGGAAAATATGAGCGTAAATCGATATGATAATAATACTATTTTTAGGTCACGGAAAATCAAGTTCTTTCCAGATTTCTGATTTGACTGACGGCATCCCGCTGGGAAGAATCCGTAGGGGGATGCCAAAGATGCATAACGCGCTGGAATATAAGACCGTTCAGTGTTTATATTGTTAAGAGACCATCCGCTCAACATACACGGTTAACAATGCATTCATCAGATTATCATGTAAATTAACAGTTATGTGTTTAAAGTGGAGTGTTCATCTTAGACAACAAAACAACAACATATGATCAAACATATCACATAATAATTGGTAGTAAAAAATTCAATAAATAAAAAAAAGTAGTCCACAGAATTAAATGTTGAGTAAGGCTCTCGTCAATGCAATGTTTTATTAAACCAAAAATGGCGCAAAGTTGCGAGTGGATGACAATGGTGTATACCTTCTACAGTATATCAGAATACAATTTAATGCGTTTCTGACATGACTGTTACGCATACAGGATTTACAATAAGCTTGGGTAGTCAATCACAACACACCTGACAATAGTTTTACGGTTTACGCTTCGACACGAGTAGGGTATATGTTTTATTAATTCAAAACGTATAAAGTAACTATACATGCTTGGCGCAGTTTCTCTTAAATAAAGCAAAAAATAAAAATGCCAGCATAATTGTACAGGGTGTGTTTGAGAAGTGGGAAGATAGAAATCAGATATATCCTCAATTTTCATTCTCACTTTCCTATATGGAACCCTCACTGGGACTTGGTCTTATCTAAACGCTGTTATGAAGTTTTGCTACCGTGTGAACATATTAATACGGTGATAAATCAGTTATATACAGAATGATATGGCCCAGATATTAATACTGTCTGGTTGTTGCCAAGATATTATTTAAAAAACATGGAATATGTTCCTGACCAAATCATATATCGACAAAAGAAGACGTTTTAATCAACTGGAGTCAACGCAAGAGACAGTTCATCAGAATTAATGCACTAATATTTTTTCACAATCACAATCTGCATGCGACAAAAACGTGCAAGGCTAAATCCACTGTGCTTGATTATACAACATAACAACAAAAAAGTTATTACCTAGAGATTGCTTTCGTGAAAGAACCAAACGGTTTGATAATTTCAGAAATAATTATATTTTTTTTAAAATCCCTATAAAAAAACCCCAGAAAAATGCGTTTTCCTATAATTTAACCCGAGGAACACACAGATTACAAAA
The DNA here is from genome assembly GCA_030265315.1 of Mopalia swanii. Taxonomy (NCBI): domain Eukaryota; kingdom Metazoa; phylum Mollusca; class Polyplacophora; order Chitonida; family Mopaliidae; genus Mopalia; species Mopalia swanii. The sequence continues at coordinate 2,529 of JARDVA010070734.1, forward strand.
ACTGTACAGGACAACAATCAGTATAGTTTGTTCGAGATGTGCCGAGATTGCAAATCATAAAAATCACCAATACTCATTTGCACTTTCCTATATTTAGCCCGCCTTAATATTTATGACTATCAATCAGTGTTATTAATGACGGCTTCGTCTCCTCTGAGCATCTTAACATGGTAATAAGCCGGCTAAATATAGACGGCTATGGCCCAGATATTGATCAAGTCTCGCCTCAACCAAAAAATTACTGACAATAGCAATGCCTGTTCTGTTTTAGGGGCGAATATAAATGATGTAATTAGATGCCTTTCTTTGGATCCTTTGTGTAACATATCACTTGTCAATTCTTGATTTCAACAAACAATTTCTGGTCAAAAACCTCATGGAAAGCAACGAAACATTGGGGTTTAACGTCGTTCTCAAGGGTATTTCATTTATATGGAGATAGATTTTTCACTTCTCTATCTTGATTATTTAAATATATGTTTCCTATCTTCAAAGATACCCTCGTAAAAATCACCTCCGCGATTGCTGGAGCCACATCGTGTGACCCCTGCATATGCTTCAAGCCGATAGAGGGACTCGAATCTGTGGGCGGTACATCGAAGAAGAGTCAGTCGAAGTTTAATGTTTTAAATGTGACGTTTTGGCGTTGAAAATATCACTGGTAGATTGCTGGTAGCATTAGTTGGCTATTAACACGAGCTAACATTTTTCGCTATCATTTAAAGTTTATCAGAAACTTAGAAAGCAATAATAATCCACAGCAATTTGCTTCAGGTTGTGGAAAGATGTTATACATTATCAAGGCCCTATGCAAGTCAACACAGAGCCCTTCCTGAAATCCCCCCTACATTCATCCACTCTCAATGGGCCTTGTTGTACAGTCAATGTTTCTTATTAAAGTGAACATGGTGACCTCTTTGAAAAAACTAGGCCGTCCATTGTGCCGGGCTCTATAATCTGAAAGTCTATGGGGATCCCAAAAGAAACATTGTATAGATATTCCATCCGCAGACAAAATATATAAGTAGCATTGAAACAGGCTTATTTTACTTTGGTTCCCTATGCCGATAGAGAGGTGGGCCAATCCTTCCCCAGTTGACCATTATCAGCTCAGCCCACCAAGGCTCTCCTTGTCTCAAGAAATAAGCCTGTAATATACATCTAAATCAATTTCAGTTTCAAACTGGGACTGTGAACTGAAATTTTAACCGTATAAAGCAAGCTTATCCAAGATGTTGTTCACCCGTTTGACATTTACAATGGCGGTTTCATTTCGGAACTTATCGCTCAGTTTATCAATGTAGCAAAGTATGACGCTGAAAATGAGATGAAAAATGTAGACATATTCCTTGAGGATGCATATGAGTAACTAACTATAATAGGGTAATTGAGTATACTTTTTATTCTGGAATCAAATTAATAGCAATCAACTGTCTATTAAAAGAAAAAGAAGAGTTTAAGCATAAATACGTCATTTGTCTTTTACGAGTGAATAAGTTATGTACAAAGTATGTGTTAAAGTTATTGCGTTCTCGTACACTAATGGGATTTTATGCTATGATAACTTATCAGATCTTATATCGGAATGAAGAAACGGGACATTTTCCTGTAAAATACACGTATTGTAAATATTTGTTCAATACTTATGACAGATGTAATCAAACCTTGAATTAATGTGGTAATATTATAATGCACGCTATTTGGTCACTGTGAAGGCCTGCGGACGTGCTTGAGCGGTTATCATGTCGAATCACTGATCCTTCTCTATCATAGACGAGTCTCCCAGCAGACCTCGTGTATATGAGGGAGCCAGTGGTATGACGCCATCCATTCCTTAATTGATCTTCCATCTGGAAGCATTCGCTTTGCGGCATGTATTGTGAATGAGTGGTAAATACGAACGGTATAGGCCTAGATAATGTGCACAGGACGGGCTTATTGTACATATTGACGTTTTCACTGGGTTTCGTGCCGTATTTAAGTAGGCCTACTCCTGAGTAAGAAATGGACAGTTCGTCGTCAGATAAGTGAAATATCGCTTATACGACGATATACCTAAGTCCAACAAGAAATGGAGACACGGAAGTACAGCTGGCAGTTGTGAGGAAGCTTCATGTTACCAAGGTGTTTCCAATCCTTATGTGCAACGTGAAGAAGATGTGTGAAGTATTGGTATTAAAGTCCTTGGATTGTCCTGTGATACCAGTAGTGTCGAAGGTGGTTTCCTTCACCATTGGGCTTATACGCCTAAATGTGAGTGGAATGAATTGAAGTACGACTTTAAACCCCAATCAAGGAAACAAACACTAACATACATGTTCATGTATAGAATCGGTACAACATCCCAGATCAAAGGGAGAAAACCCATGTTCACCAACGTAAATGGCCTAGGAAATACCATCAATATGAAGTAACTTAGTTCAATCCAAAATTTTCAAGTCAATTGTATTTGTTTTTTGATTGCAAAACTGATATGTGCCATTAAGACGTAAGTGAACACTGAGTCGTACTGTGCCTATTTACCACCGTCAATCAGCATGCATGCAGCATAGTTTATGCAGTTACGATGACTGTTTGAAGAGCGCACTTACTGTCAAGACGATACGATAACCCTGTCTTGAACTGTTGGTATGTAAACATGTATGGCAGTTGTCAGAATTGTTTTAAACTACACGAACTATATCTGTTGGCGAAACTATACCAGAAATTTCCTTTAATACGGTATATGTAAATGCACTAATATTCACACGTAAATTTACTGATATTTAAATTAGAACTGATTAATTTAGTTCTGGTTCCTGAAGATGTTAATACAGTGATTATATATGTTTTCATCTTCAGCTTGATTGATAAGTATGCGAGTTTTAAACTTATTCTATGGAAATCTTTTGTCAACAACAATTATTGTTTGACCGTTATGTGTATTTTTGTTTACCAGCTTTGCATCGTGACTCTAGCATACATGTAGCCTACCCTTAACAAAAGGAAATTAAATGTAGTCTACAATCAATTCATAAAATGCTTTGGATAGTCAACGCAGCTTAATTTCAGTGACAAGAATAATAATTGTAAAGCTGATCTATTGGTTAAGCAAAATCTCCAAGAATACATCCGGATAAAGAACATACATCGCCGAAAAAGCTTTATTTATTTGTAATGTAACATTACAGGAACACTTCCGTAGTCCCAACGCTCCAATTAACAATAAAGATATGCTGTGTTGAGCTGCATTTACGTTTGAAGCAAAACACAATATAAGTCTCCCTGACAATTTGTCGAGTTTCTCTTAGCTCTATATAGTGGATGAGATCATACATTTTATGTCTCTTGTGCTATGGCACCTCACTGAGCATCGTGTAACGCTGCATATATGGCATCGCTCTGGTGATGAAGGAAATTTCATTGTTCAAAGCACCGCGCACAAAAACATAGCACATGAGAATTAACGCGAAGACTGAAGTGCTATAATGACAAATGGCTTTGCGTGAGGTAATAACTTCTGTATGCTGTAATAAACTTGTGACATCTAAGACCTCGGAAGATAGTAGGAGGATTGCACTTTAAATCATTATTCCGAAGAATGAGGTGACCTTATACCACACCAGCCTGGAAAGGTATCGTGTATTTCTGTAAATGTTACCAGTCGTCTCGAGAAAAGGGGCTTGACAGGTCAGGTATTCGAGGACTGTAAATGTTAAGATTTAAAACTCCATCATATGTCAGCCTATATACTTCCACATCCATTCTTCACCATTATTCTTAATATGCACAACAATATTGTACGATCATCCCCCATTATACTTCAATATACTTTACTTGCTTATGATACAAGCTCTATCTTAACTGAATGCGACATTAACACAGTTATTTAAAAGCTGTCTGTCGAGCTGAATAATGTCTTGGCAAGGCTGTGTGCGATTCGAGTGTGTCTAAATGCCAAAATATTTGTTCATAAGTTGTGAGCTACCCCGAATTCAGATAGCTTTAATTTAAAAAAAAAAACTACATCGTCAAAATATCGTGAAATCTCGTTGTTATTAAGCACATTCAAAATATACTTATTAAGAAACAATACATATATTGAACTATTCTTTGATCTTCCCTTATTTATAATATTCCTAATCTTTACGGAGTGACACCTTTCCAACAAACCGTAACTTCTTGTATAGTTCTTCAAAAACTTGTGATACGAATCATTTCTCTCTCGCCAAGATAGTCACACTGTCCCTCTCTTTGGAAATCTAAATGCAGTCACACTCTCCAATCGTACTCCTTTGTCATCTCTCCTCGTAGTGCAAACATTTTTGTACTCGTCTAAGTTCTTCCTTTCTTTCTTTAGTTGTTATGTCAAACCACATACAGGCGTCCACATCTTTGCAACTCATTATGCTAACGATAGCTTATATAGACCTTTTGAAATTAACTTTTAATCGAAGTGATTCCGTTTTCTGATGAGATTTCTCCGTGTGTGAGTTGTGTGTGTTTTGTGGTTTGTTTTGTTTGTTTGTTTTTTCGTTTTTGTTTAACTAACATGCATTAGTGCACTTCAACAGCAAAACGTCTAATTGAGACCACCACGAAATATTAGATGTATTGTTGCGTAGAAATATTTTCGACAAGTGGTAAAAAAATACAGCACTGCTTTGTTGGAAACATAATTTTCGCTAGCTTGAAGGTCTAGGAATTCGAAACAGAGTATAAGTGAAACGGCCCCAAGAACAACAATAAAAGGCCAATCAAATAATGAACAAATATAACTTCGACGATTATTTAGCAACAAGCCCTTTAATTCGATAATAAGACATTACATATCTTGCCTTTTACATTTCGTATTTCCGAGGCAATCATGGAGTAGCTAGTAAAGACTTAGTGCCAGCCTTCTTAAGCGGTTACATTTGTAACCCAATTTGGGGGACAAATTTAAAAACATATTCGGTGTACAATACTGACTATATCCTGAATATGTTTTGAATGCTGGAAAACATGACATGTAAAGAGTTGAATCATAGATGTGCACGATACTGAATGGTACAAAAAAGTCAAGAGAAAACACAATGCATCCACTCATTGATCTCTAAGACAGGCACATACAACAAACATCATCTTCGCGAACCATGGTTAAGACATGGGTGTATTAACCTTGGCACATTAGAAACCTCTATCGTGTTATCGGAGTCGACCGCATCATTGTCCAATCTGGGGTTTCCCCCTAAATCCACAGGCCAATGGAATAAGCCGATTCAACGACAGTAGGAGCCTACTACAGGAGACAAAACTAATGACGGAAAACTATATCTTGGAGTCTCAGTTTGTAACCATCAAGTACCATTTAGCTGTTCAACGCAGACGGGCTGTATGCAATCTTGGAGGTACATGTTAGGCGACGATGGTTTAAATCAAATGTTGGAGATGTTTGAATAGAACTATCAAAGCAAAGACACGTGACTGTTCTGAGATACAGCGTCGCTGACAGGCTTGGGTTCTCAAGATTTTAGGTGTATGCTGTCAATAGAAAATCCAGCATATGTCGCTAGATCAGAATACAAATAAGCACTGATATGTCTCTATATGAATCTATATTTGGATAGTCATGTATCAAACCAAGCAAGGTGCCACCCTAGATCTCACTGTAAGCAAAGACCGTGGAAAGCCCTACTTTACAACTAACCCTTTCATCCAGAACCCTGTTATGTATTACCGTAAATTAAACAAAAACTTGTGTTTCACAAAATTATTATAATTTATAGTTAGAATATCGTTATGAATGTATCTTTTAAACAGAGCGGGGTGCCACACTGGATTTAGCAGTAAGCAAATACCGAAAGAAGCACAACTTTAAGTTGTATTCTTTAATCCGGCACCCTGTTTTGTTTAACCGTAAATTAATGAAAATTTTGCATTTAATAACATCATTATAATTTGTAGCTAAGATATCATGACTGATGTATCCACCAAACCAAGTTGGTAGCCACCCTAGATTTCACTGTAAGCAAAGACCATGGGAAGCACTACTTTGAAACTTAGCCTTCTATCCGGCACCCCCGTTTTGCATATTTACCGTAAATTAAAGAAAAACTTGTGTTTCGCTACATCACTATAATTTATAGTTAGAATATCATTATGGATGTACCTTTACGCTGGGTGCCAGCCTGGATTTCACAGTAAACAAAGATCTAGGTCTAGGAATTCGAAACAGAGTATAAGTGAAACGGCCCCAAGAACAACAATAAAAGGCCAATCAAATAATGAACAAATATAACTTCGACGATTATTTAGCAACAAGCCCTTTAATTCGATAATAAGACATTACATATCTTGCCTTTTACATTTCGTATTTCCGAGGCAATCATGGAGTAGCTAGTAAAGACTTAGTGCCAGCCTTCTTAAGCGGTTACATTTGTAACCCAATTTGGGGGACAAATTTAAAAACATATTCGGTGTACAATACTGACTATATCCTGAATATGTTTTGAATGCTGGAAAACATGACATGTAAAGAGTTGAATCATAGATGTGCACGATACTGAATGGTACAAAAAAGTCAAGAGAAAACACAATGCATCCACTCATTGATCTCTAAGACAGGCACATACAACAAACATCATCTTCGCGAACCATGGTTAAGACATGGGTGTATTAACCTTGGCACATTAGAAACCTCTATCGTGTTATCGGAGTCGACCGCATCATTGTCCAATCTGGGGTTTCCCCCTAAATCCACAGGCCAATGGAATAAGCCGATTCAACGACAGTAGGAGCCTACTACAGGAGACAAAACTAATGACGGAAAACTATATCTTGGAGTCTCAGTTTGTAACCATCAAGTACCATTTAGCTGTTCAACGCAGACGGGCTGTATGCAATCTTGGAGGTACATGTTAGGCGACGATGGTTTAAATCAAATGTTGGAGATGTTTGAATAGAACTATCAAAGCAAAGACACGTGACTGTTCTGAGATACAGCGTCGCTGACAGGCTTGGGTTCTCAAGATTTTAGGTGTATGCTGTCAATAGAAAATCCAGCATATGTCGCTAGATCAGAATACAAATAAGCACTGATATGTCTCTATATGAATCTATATTTGGATAGTCATGTATCAAACCAAGCAAGGTGCCACCCTAGATCTCACTGTAAGCAAAGACCGTGGAAAGCCCTACTTTACAACTAACCCTTTCATCCAGAACCCTGTTATGTATTACCGTAAATTAAACAAAAACTTGTGTTTCACAAAATTATTATAATTTATAGTTAGAATATCGTTATGAATGTATCTTTTAAACAGAGCGGGGTGCCACACTGGATTTAGCAGTAAGCAAATACCGAAAGAAGCACAACTTTAAGTTGTATTCTTTAATCCGGCACCCTGTTTTGTTTAACCGTAAATTAATGAAAATTTTGCATTTAATAACATCATTATAATTTGTAGCTAAGATATCATGACTGATGTATCCACCAAACCAAGTTGGTAGCCACCCTAGATTTCACTGTAAGCAAAGACCATGGGAAGCACTACTTTGAAACTTAGCCTTCTATCCGGCACCCCCGTTTTGCATATTTACCGTAAATTAAAGAAAAACTTGTGTTTCGCTACATCACTATAATTTATAGTTAGAATATCATTATGGATGTACCTTTACGCTGGGTGCCAGCCTGGATTTCACAGTAAACAAAGATCGCAGGGAGCACTAAATTAAGTTGTACCCTTTTATCCCACAAATAAGTAAATTTCAGTTGAATACAGCCTTGAGATAATTGTTTCATATCTTCACACATGGGATACAGCTTTCCCACACTTTGATTGGTCACTTACTGTCCATTGATATCTTTAAACCAATCAAACGCTACAACCTACACGGACTATTTTATTTTACAACCTGCAAATGGCGTCTGCACTGTTCGAAACAACCGTGGCTGACCTGCAGTTTGGCGATCGCATCACATAAACTATAAATGAACCTTTGACATCTGCCGACGTATTCGTGTAATAAAATCATCATCTAATTTATAACCACAAATGTTACGCTTCTCTCGTCTTCCATCTGTCTTTCGATCCTTTCAAACTTTCGTGCTGAAAGAGTGCAACGCTCGTCACGACCAGTCCACTGACCTAGATAGCGTCTTCATATAGGTCATTGGTCAGAAACAATTCGATGTGTTTGGAACTGTTCAGATGTCCCTGTAATGATTTGTTAATTGGTCAGAAACAATTGTCAGACATTGATTCGAATTAAAACTATTTTTTCTTTTCTTTCATACTTTAATTAAATAAATATTGCATTTCAACCGGCACTGTTTTCTGTTGATGTACTGAAAGAGTGCATCGCTCGCGACGACACAGTTCGATATGTTTGGAAGTATTCAAATGTCTTTTCAATGCTTTTTTCATGGATCAAGACTAATTGTTCCATGTTTACTCGAGTTAAAACGAATTTATTTTACCCTTATATCATACTTCGATTAAATAAATGTTGCATTTCAACCGGCACTGTTTTCTGTTCCGCGGGTGGTTATCAGTCTGATGAACGCTTACACTGACCCAGATGTGTTTTGTAACAATGCGCGCTATCGCGTTTCATATTGATTTATGATTAAAACTGCTACAAAAAGGCATTTATGGGATAAATAGAATATCAAATTCGTAACCCGGATATCAAATTGATGACACTCGGGTTGTAATTTTCATTTATTCCTCGCCGGAGGCTCGCAAAAAAATGAAAATTACTACCCTCGTTTCATAAATATGATATCTCCGGGTCACTCGTTAGATATCCTCTATTTATCCGACAGCCCGATTGGTAATACAGTATAATAAGAAGAAAAAAAATGTAATTCACAATTTTATTATAATTCATAGTTAGAATATCATTATGGATGTATCTTCCAAACAAAGCGGGATCCAGGATTTCACAATAAGCAAAGATTTCTGGATGCACTACTTTAAAATGTACCTTTTTATCCGGCACCCCGTTTCATATATGTATCACCGTAAATTATGGAAAAACTTCATTATAATTTTTAGTTAGAATATCATTGCGGATGTATCTTTCAAACAAAGCGATTTCGCCCGTAAGCAAAGATCGCGGGAAGCAGTACATTAAGCTGTGCCTTTTAATCCGGAATTCCGTTTCGTATTACCGTAAAACAAGAAAAAAATGTACTTCACAACTTTATTAATTATTTTTTAGTTTTGATGGTTATCATTATGGATGTATCTTTCAAACAAAGCGGGATGCCACCCTGGATTTCACAGTAAGGAAAAAAGTCCGGATGCACTTCTTTAAGATATATATTTTATGCGGCCCCTCGTTTCGTATTACCGTAAAAAGATTGAACGTCATACTCAAGGGTATTTCACTTATATGACGACGGATTGTCCACTTTTAACTGTTCCTTGCCCTAGTATGGTG
>JARDVA010070845.1:0-11930 GCA_030265315.1 Mopalia swanii
TACTTTTAGTGTATGGTAAAAACGCAAAGTTCATAACTTTGTCTAACAGGGTAAAATACAGAAACTCGCCGATTAAGTCAAAATTATGTCATCTCACGGTTAGGGGGCCTTTAAGCTAAAATAACCTGTGATTTATAATAAATATGAATTTAAATTGAGTATTTCACTGATAAATATGCAGTCTACATGCAGGACTGCCAGCGATCACGCCGATCAGTCTAGACCTATAGGTGTTAATTGTTGTTTCAGATTTCCAGAAATCGTACGTCAGTAAACCAGTGAATGTGGTGGATATCTATCAGATCATGTGTAAAAGTCTGGGAATCAAGCCGTCTCCGAATAACGGAAGCTGGAATCGTATATCCGAAGTATGGAGAACTTCTGCAGCCAATTCTTTCCTACAGCCACATTGGCCTACATTTTTGTTAAGCGTCATTTTTGGAAGACTGGTTTTCCCTACGCAATAAGCGTGTTAATCGTCTACTTCGACATTTCATTATGCAATTTTTGTAATATTCTGTATTTGACACGGAAAAAACCAATAGACTACATACAAAGCTATCACGCATCCGTTTCCGTTAAGACCTACTCAATAACATCAATAAGCAGACTCGTTAACGATGTCTGCTTCCCAGCTGCTCGACCGGAACAGTTGGCCTATAGAAACACATGGGGCTACTGAGACACTATTTAAATTTGGGTAAAAAAAGGAACATCCAGCATAATTTAGCATGCGCTATATAATGACGGTACCTGGATATACCCATCTTCGCGAGCCAAGGTCAAGACATAGGTGTATTAACCTTGGCACATTACAAACCTCAATCGTGTTATCAGAGTCAACTAAGGGCACATAATCTTGTCCAATCTGGGGTTTTCCACTAAATCCAACGGCTAATATTTAAGCCCATTCAACGACAGTAGAAGTCTACGACCGAGGGAAAATAATGACGGAAAGCAGTGCTCTAAATGAACATATATATACATTATCAAGAGCAGGTTATCTTTTCACAGTTAAAATAATATCCAAATCCAGTCGTTGTTTTATTTCTTGGAGTCTCGTTTTGTAACGATCAAGTGCTATATAGCTTTTCAACACAGACGGCCTGTAGGCAAGGCATTGATGTAATCGTGATGAGCAACGCTCAAAGCTCCCATAAGGCTGGAATAGAAAACAACAGACGGCGACTGTTTTAATCATATGTTGGAGTCAAAACAAATACACGTGACTGTTGTGCGATAGAGCGTCGCTGATAGGGTGGGGTTCCCACGATTTTGGGTGTATGCTGCCAATAGAAATGAGCATATATGACGCTATAAGCCAGAATACAACTAAGCAGGGATATGTCGCATTGTCTCTCAATAGCATATTTAGAGATAGTATTTGTTCGGATGATGGGATAAACGATAATTCTAAATAGATAAGCAGCTATGGATTGTTACGCATAAATTGGAGGTATCCATCCATGCATTTCTCATGCTTCAGATATTTTGGGAAGATAGGTGTTTGTGGCCGCCATACGCAGTATATTTGTTTAACTCTATTGTCAGAGCATATAGTACATTATGTTGATTAAGACCGAAAGTGGTCTTACCTCCATGCCTTACGTACATCCTGCTTGGACATAAACCAGGACCATTTTGAATGTAGTGAGGGTAGTGATATTCGCTAAAGCGGCGTACATTGTTCCCATTCTAAAATATAGTCAATTCTACTTCCTACTCGAGACATTGACTCTAGGATACACCCGGGCCATCTTGTTTGACACTTCTTTTATTTGCTGATCTGTGGCTGATAGGTCGCCCCACAAATTGGCGGAAATTAATGCGCGATGGCCTGGCATTGCGTACGAGAGTTGTCTTAGTCTTGTCCACTATAGAAATGCTCGCGAGAATACGATTGACACTGTTCCGTCGTAACCAGACAAATTACAGCTGTATAAATACACCGGGACTATGCTATAATGTCAGTCAGCTGTACACCAATGCAATTCACTAGTTAAAGATACTAACAAATTGATTTATTCATAAATCAAATTTTTTCTCCATTAACGGTTGACCCACATTACATATTTTCACATGTTTAAGCAACTCTGCCTAAAAGTAGGGCGCCGTCTCGTGACTGCCTGGTAAGATAGTGATGACGCGGATTTATCCCAAAGTTCCCAGTCTGTGTTGACAGCCTAGATGGGACTTGATGGTTACAAAATGAGCAAAGTAATTCCGATTTTAACTGCTGATCGACCATTCACTCTATTTTCTAGAATCAACCCATTCTTCCCGTTGTGGACACTTTAACTCGGAGTCTCTGAGGTACTTGAGGTTGGCCAATATTGTCGAGCCATCTTCATTTTTTTAAAGACTGTTTGCATTGAATATTACCTATATATTTTTTAATTTATATGGCTAAATTCTTGACCTTATTTAGACAATTTTAAGATACAGTAACGCAACAAAAAAAAAAAGAATTCCCCTACTGTGTGCAGTTACGCCATCTTACATATATTATTCAAGGGTTTAAAATTGTGCACCCTCTTTGCCTCCGAAATTATGTGGAAGTAAAATTGACAATTCGATTCGTTCATCAGCACAATTTAAGGGACATTTCGTAACCACCAAGTACTCTTTAGGTTTTCAACGCAGATTGCGACAATGAAATAAACCCGCACCGTCGGCAGTCTCGTGGAGGAGCTACTGTTCGCCACAGTTACCGAAAAAAAGCGTAATGTGGTTTAAAAAAAACAAACAATTTTTTAATAAAGAATAATTCAATATAGGCCTACCGATTACTTTAAGAAAGAATGACATTGGTCTGTAGCGGTGTGGTATGATTGTATAATCCCGGTGTATTTATACAGTTGTCAATTGTCGTAGGACGGCCACGCAATTTAAGGAAAATTACCTAACTTTACGACACAACATGGTCCGGGTTTATGACTAAGCGGTTTACACACGATATTATGGAGGTAAGACGGCGACGGTTTTAGTCAAATGCTCCTGGACTAAAAGTGAGACGAAGGGGAACTTTTATACACTATCCAACCAACACGTTTCCCGCTATAGCCTACCGACATTATATATTTTCTTATCTTCATTATGTTTTTAACAACATAGAATTGAGCTCAGAAAAGACAGCCCTTGGAATTTTCCCACAATAAGAATATGTAAAGTATAAAACTTCAGGCACGACTCACATTGTGACTTCTCAAGCTCTATAACCGCACTGTTATGGGTTTTCTGGAGATCGCAAACTTGTCATATTCATAAAAGTAACACAACACAAGACTATATCGGTTATGAAGACTCATACTCTCATCAATAAGCCCCCTATTGCGTGCTTGGGTAAAGTAAATATGACCTTTGATTGCACTGGACCTAAATTTCGTGATGTAGTCTCGACGCATACATAGGCCCTACTGTAATCCCATATCATCAAATACTATTAATTTTATTAATGTATTTCAACGCATAATGTAACCCCACATGTCAATTCAAGTTTGCTACGGATAATGGAAGGTTTGTGTACATATAGGACTATGACAATCCAACCAAGTGTTAGAATCCGTCAATCGGGTCCCAAATAGCATATAATATTAATGTAATGCATGATTCTTTCGGAAGATTTCTGGCTTAAACCAGCAATAACATGTGTAACGGGAGCGGATCACTCAATAACATCGCAACAAAAGATAAATTTCCTGAAGGTGATTGATTAGTCACTGCGATACAAAACACAAAAAAAAAAAAACAAAAAAAACAAAGATAGTGCTCATTCATCATTCATGAAAAATGACAGTGATCATGACGACGATCACTAACAGTGGTCATGACAGTGTGACACTAACAGTGCTCGTTACAGTGGCCACGACAGTGATCTACAACAGTGATTTACGACAGTGATCGGGTTGGCAAGTCTCATCTTAAATTACTCATGAACACACCCTAATTGATACATCAGGATAAAGGTGAACAGGAATATAGCTAGTTGACTATGCTAGGCTCATACGGTAAACACCAAGGTGTACGGGAAGGCTGCTACACAACCAGGTTACGCCCACATGTTAACTAGATACACAGGACTGGCGCTGTGCGGCAAGGTTAGGCCTAGCCCTGTTAACATGACTGTGAGGACTTCCCCCACTGTGGGGGAAGTCCTCACAGTCATGTTAACAGGGCTAGGTTAGGCCCACATGTTAAACATCAAAATACACGTCATTGTACAACGAAGTGCAGGAGATGTGCAGGAATGCCGCTATGCGGCTAGGTTTGGCACAAAATACTTGGACTCGTTTTACTCACATAAGACTAGCGAGAGTATGTCCAGTTATATTTCCTGCAAAATGTTATGGTCGAAAATATGCAGCGTTCGCCTCCAAAACACAAGGAGGTTCGACAGGAGAGCTAGGTCAAGGGAGATAACTCTACATGTAATAAAAAAGTGAGTGCTACTGCGTCACATTTACCCCTTTAAAAAATCTAGCATGTCTCCATGATACTTAACAGTTTGTAACAATGAGAAAGAAGCTTCCAAAAACACCAAAATGACAAATATTACAATCAAAACAACAAGGGAGACATCTTCAGGGCTTCGTTTTGGGCGCGCGCGATCGCTCACGCGCACGCACCGCGCACGTAATTTCGCTCTGAGGTACACTATTTTTAGCGCACGCTGAACTGATATAAATGTCAGTGTGATGTCTTGCAGTTGGACTACTAATAACTAACAAGAATATTACTATGCATCCCCGCTGTAGCTCGTTTCGGATAGCGAGGCGTAATACCAGTATCAGTAACATTTTCAACAATTTGACGACGCGTTTCAATGTCAATATACAAATCTACAGGCTCTTACTGAAAAACTATGACCCTATGACCTTCAACTAAATCGCTGGTTGATGGATTAGTAGACTCGGCTAAGTCAGTTCCTGATGTGTCGAGACCTAATGACTTTGTTTGCTACTCACGCCTTATTTTTACCGGCGTTAGTTCTGCCCTCCCCCTCCCCCCCCCCTGAAAATCGAATCTGTGCCATCTGCTAGTTCTATGGCAATTACTCCATCCTGGTTATCTAAGATCTTAAAAATATCTAAACCAAATATATCACCTATTTTATTCCGGCCTGGTGGATGTCTTCGACGATAAACTTGTGTTCCAACAGTGAGTGGTTTGTTCTTCACTCGAGCATCATGACGTAACCGTCGTGATGCTGAACATGCTTCAAGTTGTTGTTGTACCTGCTGTCGTGCTTGCCATAGCCATGCCTGATGCTGACTCATCCATTCCCCATATATAGCCTGGGAGTTCTCGTCCTCCTCAATAAGTTCACTACCTAGAAGGCGATCCACTGGTAAGATGGCATTTCGTCCAAACAATAAGTAAAATGGAGAGTAGCCTGTACTGCTGTGAGATATTCTGGCCTTCGACGTTTCTGGTTAAGCGGTAGAGTCCTAAGTAAGTTGTGCAAGGTCCTGTTGAATCTTTCTGTCACCCCATTGCCGGCAGGGTGATATGCAGTTGTTCGACTCTTTTGATTCCTTAGAGGGAACACAGTTCTTTAATAACAGCAGATTCAAAGTTCTGTCCCTGATCTCTATGAATGTGAGATGGCACTCCATATTTCGTAAACCATTCCTTGACCAGTGCTTTAGCGACAGTCTGTGCTGTTTGATCCTTAGTGGCAACAGCAAATGGAAACATGGAGAACCAATCTGTCATAACTAAGACATTCTCCTGTCCAGAACTAGCCTTATCCATGAGTGTAAAATCAATTGCTAGAAACTCCAATGGTTTAGAAGCTTCTAAATATCCTAGTGTATTCTTAACTGGATGTACTCTTGAACTTTTGCAGACATCTGGGGAAACCAACATCTGACACGGAGTAGAGATTCGATACGTTCACTTGCCTGATGCCCAGCGTTGTCATGAAGTGACTTTAACAATTCTCCTTGTAAGCACACAGGAAGTAAAATGCAGGATTGTTGACCAGTGGGGATTGTTATCGTACGGTATTAGACACCCTCAGATTCTACGATTTTGTCCCATTGTCGAAGAAGTAGCTGGACCTGAAGTGTTTCCTTACATCTTTCCTTACATGACGGTTTCCTACCAAGTGTTCTGTAGAAAATCATCCTACCAATATCCGGTTCTTCCTTTGGAACTGAACCATTTTATCTGCAGTCCATGATGAAAAAGAAGTGGCTAAATTATTCTGAAGCGATGGCCGGGCAACTGTGGAACAAATCAAAACACAAAGACTTCCAAGGGCTAGGTCTTTGACACTAGTAGGGAGAGCTGTTCCCGTGGCAATGCTTTGTAATTCGACGTTATCCTGCGACTCTTCTGTGCCATCACAAGAGTTGATTTCCGGCAATGTAGAAAGAATATCAGCATTTATGTTATGTTTGCCTGGACGATAGCGTAAAGTGACGTCAAAACTTGCTAGCTCATTTACCCAGCGTTGCTCAAGGGCTGGTACCTTGTACTTTGTCATAACGTATGTAAGAGGGTTATTGTCAGTGACCACAGAAAATTTAGCACCAGTCAAATAATCCCTAAATTTATCACATATAGCCCATTTTAAGGCTAAAAGTTCAACCCGCTCACTAGAATACCCAGATTTCTTCTCTGGATTACGAAGTCCACGTGATGCATAGGCAATAACCTTAAGGGTGTCATCCTGTATCTGACTTAAAACAGCACCTAATCCTTTGTTACACGCATCCGTTTCTAACAAGAATGGGTTTGAAAAATCTGGATATGCAAGCAAAGGTGAACTGGTCAACAAAAGTTTTAACTTTTCAAAAGCATTAGCTGCTTCAATGTTCCATAAACTTGTTATATCACACACCTTGCTAACTTTAGGCTTACAATCTCCAATAATACTGTACAAAGGAGCAGCAATGGATGCAAAGCTTTCCATAAACCTTCTATAATAAGAAGCGAATCCTAGGAATGACCTAAGTTGGTAAAGCGTTCGAGGAGCTGGCCAATTATGTAAAGCTGATGTCTTCTCATTATCTGAAGATACTCCATTTGCTGATATCACATGCCCAAGAAATGGAACACTCTCTCTAAAAAGTTTACACTTAGAAGGTTCAATTTTTAGTCCATGTTTCCTAAGTTTACTAAATACAGTTTCAAGTCTATCAATATGCTCCTCATTTGTTGTGGCCCAAACCACAATGTCATTTAAATAAACAAACATTCGTCCCATTCAATCCTCTCTAAAGATATGAGTCATAAGTCTTTGGAATGTAGCAGGCGCATTGGTTAAGCCAAATGGCATCCCGTTATACTCATAAAGACCAAAAGGGATGGTAAAAGCCGTTTTCGGTTTATCCTGCTCCTCTGCTTGTATCTGGTTATATGCTGCCTAAAGGTCAATAGTGGAAAACTGTTTTGCCCCAGACATTAAATCAAGAGATTCCTCAATGCGAGGTAACGGATAAACATCCTTAGAAGTCTTAGCATTAAGTCGACGATAGTCGATGCACATTCTCATATCACCTGGTTTGTTTTCTGTACCAAGACTGGTGGCGCTCCATAGCTTAAATGACTGTGCCGAATCACCCTTTTTGAAACAGATCTTGAAGATGATCCTTAACAGCAGTTATCTGCATTGGAGGCAGACGGCGGTATGGGAGTGATACGGGTATATTGTCAGTCGTTGGAATACTATGTTTGATTGTTTGTTCTACCCAAACCTGGTGAAAATAAGTCACTATATTCCTTAAGACGGTTCTTTGCTCTATCACACTAAACAGAAGTACCATCGAAACCTGAAATATCTGGCAAATCAGTTCCCACCTTTTCTTGTTTTATAACATTTACCTGAAGTTCAGTGGTAGTTATATTCTTTGCCACACTAAAGTCATGGGCTACTCCCAGTTTAGTTTTTGCTGGTAACCATACATGCTGTTGAGAGAAATTAATGACCTCCACTAATCCTTGAGTCAAAATATAAGTCTTTCTGAGAATCAATTTTTTTTGCTATAGGCAATATCGTTCATTCGTCGCATGAATATGAGATGCGAGTGTTTTGGTAAGCTTTAATATTCCAAAAAATAATAATTGTCGAGATAAGAGTGACCATCGGGCACTAGATGGAGAGAAGAAGGATGTGTGATAGGAGAGCACGGTCGCCTGACTTGTAAGTGTTTGGTATTAAATATTAAACATAGCCTATGTTATTGACAAAATAACTGTGTTTTTTTGTCTTATTTATAAAGTGTGTGACACATACATTTGAGAAAAAAAGCAGTAAGTGAAAAATGCTCTGTGTTATACGGCCGTATAGCCGCTACATGACCGAAGCGGGAAGCACAGTGTTGTTTCTGACTGTAACTCTGAGACTGTGTTGAGGAACTAAACAGACTTTAAAGCAACGTACTTACCGTTTCAAATATAACTTGACTAAACATAGAAACCTCGTCAATGCAAACCCCTTGTATTGCATTCAGTTTGATTTCCATGTCATTGTAGTAAGCAGTTTCGTACGGTTAAGCAGATTGTTCATTAGTACGCTATAACGCCAGTCATATAAAATTTAAAAAAAAAACTTTCCATTGTTTTAAACATGCCAAGCTTGTATAGCAACAAGTCATTATAAACGTTATTCGCGGACCTACCTCGAGATTTCATGCGGAGATTCCAGCTCTAAGGTATAACCGAGCCATCTTTTCGCCGACTATCCCCTGTTTTTCGGGTTTACACTATAGATTTGTCAGAATTTAATTCACAATCAAGTGTGGAAATGAAATACTCCAAGACTTTGCCGAATCATAAGCTTGATAAATCCAAGAAAATAAGAATTTAAGAAATATAGTTCCTGACTACCGGGTGGAAGTCAAGCCGAGAAAAATGATACAAGTCTTATATACTACCATCGACAATGGGTGTCTTGGGTCAGCGGTTTAAAAAGAGGTTATGGGATGAATTAATTCTATGAATGATTGTAACGCGGTGCGGACGGTGTAAAAGAGCGACACTGATGTAAACTCATGTTTGCAATGACTTTGACGTTGAAAATGAACCGATACATAAATAGTTTAAGCAACAGCGACTGCTGGAGTCAAGTGGAAATCTCAACAATCCTTCAGATATGCATTGGCAGATGGCTGATACACCGTCTCATAATGTCGGAACAGTCCGAAGCGGATAACGGCGAGTTTATTTTCCAGTATTTCGTTATTCTGGGATAACGCTTTCTTAGTTTGAACAAATTCTAGTTGAGAAAATTTTGCAGGTGAAAACACGTCCAGGAATCGAAGCCACGACCCTCAGTCAGGCCGAATAGCCGGGCCAGCAGTAAATGCCGGCCACCTAGACCACTCAGCCATACGCTCTTATTCTACGCTGGGAAAATCTTGTGAAGCAACCCTGCGCGGGCTGTGGAAGACCTCAATGTATCACTCTCAATCTCTATACCAGAAGTTAACCAAACCACTTTGTCAATATGTCAGACATTTAGAGATTGGATTTATAAATTTGGAGGGTAGCCTACTATGTTAGGAGAGAAGGTAGTGAAGATTTTTACGCTTGATAAATTCTACATCATTTGTTGAGTAAAAATTTCATGTAATATTTACATTGTGGTATGGTAGCAACAAACAGAATTAATTGAACAGGTCATATCCAAAATTGGTTTTATTTTGTTTAGTTTGCATATAACATTGTACATCAGGTTATTTTACTTATACGAGGGTATATGCCAGCATGAAACCAATAACTTTTTGAATGGCTAACATCTTTTAATTTTGGTTAAATTCAGACTCGATCCTGCGCTGTGTGTACAGAAATAGAACTGGCTCTAGTTTTTAAAACTATTTATACACGCGCTTATGCGAAAATCTTAAGAACATTTTAAGGAACATAAGGTGTTTATTGATCTTTACAGGCGAGTCTATTCATTTAACAAGTAAATGCAACAGAACCGACACCAAAGTATTTAGAAAAGGTCACATTTTATAATAACAGATAAAGCGCAAACACGTGCTGTTGTTTACAAAGCATTGTAAAATCCATCCACGCTGTGATGCGACGAGTATCACTGCGCGCTAGCTGAAAGCTGGTTTCCGAAATATCGGAAACCGGCAAGATGGCTCGGTGATATCTTAGAGTTGGAATCTCCGCAGATAGGTCCGCGAATAATATTTAGAATGGCAACAAGTGACACTTGTGTTGATAGCTTTTAACTTTTCTATCAAATTGTTCAGAAGGACTGCTTTGCCAGTAGGTCCCCTATATACCAGCGTCATTGGAGCTACATTATTATTAAAATACTTACAACGGACGAAATTTGAATTAATTGCAACAAGTCTTACATAAAAAAGGAACAGGGTTTTGGTTAAATGAGATTTTACCCGAGAAACAGGGTTGTTTGATTTGGGGTTTTAAATACAAATCCGCGGAGTACTTCGGTTAATTTCAATGCATGCGCACAGACATCCGGCGAACATTACACGTTTTCGTTTAATATTATTGGTTTCATTCACCTACGAGATAAGTGTACCGATACAGAAAGTGTCGAACAGTCGAAGGATGTTCCGTCCGACATGGGCCCACTCTAAACCATTTTGTAACCATTAAGTACCATCTAGCTTGTTAGCACAGACTGGGAACTTCGGGATAAACCCGCACTATTACTGTCTTACCAGGAAGTGACACAGGGGCGCTACTCTTGCAAGTATAAAACATTTAAACTGTGTTATGTAGTCAGCATAAAATTGAACATTTGGAGCCGTTGTAGAATTAGTCCGTCACTCTCAAAAACGAAATTTGAGTGTAAACGTTCGATGAATAAAACAGAACTAAAACTAAAAAATACTGTCAGTAAAAGGGTAACTAACCCTAAGTCCGATCCCCCCCGAATCAATAAAAAAGAATTAATTCAGAAAAATAAGCTATGAATTAAACAAGGACATATAGATATCGTCAAACTCAGAATAAAAACATGGCGGCCGAGTTTTTCGCTGACTTGTGTAGACAGATGTATTGTTGTTATTCGGGCGTTTTGGTAAAATATCTTGACTTTTAATTAGCTGAAATGCAAAGTAAACTTGACTGTTTTATTGCTCTGTGATTTTCTTTGGCGGTATAGCAAAGCACAACCATCCCTTATGCCCGACGTTGATTCTACCCTTAGGTAAATAGGCAGATGGAAATACATCGTCACGACCGATCTCACTAGTGCTTCTTATCAGATTCCGCTAGCTAAAGAGTCCATGAAGTACTGTGGGGTAGTAACACCATTCAGGGGAGTGCGCGTGATTGCTCGTTCAGCTATGGGAATGCCAGGATCTGAGACTGCCCTAGAAGAACTTACGTGTCGCGTATTAGGTGACCTCATCGAAGAGGGTGTTGTGACAAAGTTAGCAGATGACTTATACTGCGGTGGAAATACCATTGAAGAGCTATTTTGTAGCTGGAAGCGATTACTAGAGGCCATGCGGAAGAACTGCGCGTTAAGCGCCTAACTTTATCAGCCACTAAGACAGTCGTTGGGCCATCTTCAATCAATATCCTTGGCTGGGTATGGCGACAAGTCCCCAGCGAGTTGTTATCATGTGTCCCCATAATACCGTGTCGGGTCTTCGCTCCTTTATTGGAGCATATAGAGTCCTCGCTCGAGTTATTTCGGGTTGTACGAGTGTGTTGTCTCCATTAGACGCTCTAGTTGCTGACAAACAATCTTCTGATAAGATATTATGGTCTGAAAACACCCTTCAGTCATTTGATGACGCCCAACACCCACTCTCCATTCATCGCTCCATTGTTCTCCCACGCCCGAAGGACCAGCTTTGGATTGTTACTGATGGAGCCGTGAAAAGAAATGGCATCGAAGCTACGTTATAAGTCACTCGCCAAGGCTCACAGCGCTTAGCTGGTTTCTTTAGTGCCAAACTTCGTGGACGACAAGTCTCGTGGCTCCC
>JARDVA010070956.1:0-11695 GCA_030265315.1 Mopalia swanii
TTTTTTAAATTTAGTTAAAGCCAATACAGACTTGATATTCTGATAAACTGCATCGCAACCCCAATAACCTTGGAGCTTAACCCAGCCCTCAATAATGCAGTCATTATATAAAATTGTAGTCAATTGTCATATTTGTGTAAAATATAATATATTTATATAATAAAGAGACCTATAGAAATTTGATAAAAAAAAAAGATAAAATGTGTTGCTTTGGTTGATCTCTACCGTAAATTCTGGTAAATTAAAATACGAACCTCAAATGGGCAGATTGTAAGTGAATGCTGTGTATACATGTAAAGTACATGTACATATCTTTATCATTTCTAAAAGCAGAAATGTACGTAACTTCAGAAGTGTCGAGGGAGATTGACGACTACTGGGCCAACAAACGGTAATACACCAAAATAAAGCTATCAATGAGCCAAACTATTTACATCATCGTGTCGATGGTGTTTGATATAATAAGTGTTTATTAAAGATAACATGAGCAACATAAATCAATTCGGCTGTCTTGAAATGTATGAGTAGATCTGGGAGATTTGAACATATGAAAGATGTCTCAACAGTATAGTGGAATAACAAGTTCAGATAAAATATGTAAGTTGATATATCTATAAAGGTCCATATAAGATCAAAGGCTCCTTCATGCATCAGTTGTAATATTACCGTACCTTATCATGATATTTCCCAGTTCTCAAATGTCAGCCTTAAGAACACAAGTTCCTGGTGTTTTACCTTTACTGTGAACATCCAACACTTTATTTTACATTCCCATTCTAAACTTAAAATCAGACAAGGTAAGGGAGTAGCACGAGCCCGGAAGTTACCGTGATGTGTTTATGTGATGACCTGGCAGAGATGTTGGAGATGACGTCAACACACTCATTTAGGCCCCTTTGTACTTCTCTTTAATCTTACCAAATTTATGCGAGAGAGTGACCCAAAGTTACCGCAAACTCCACCAAGTGTAGAATCACTTTCCATAGTCTACAGTTATGTGGGTGATTCACATAGGCGATATTTATACCTAACTTAAAACATCACAACCTCATCTAAAATTTTCTATTGACTTCACTCGAAACCTTCTTATTTTTCTGTTAACAAAAGCATTTTTTAGATCAAGTGTGTCTGTTTTCGCATATCTTATTAAAAATCGTGTAGTCATAAACGTCCTACTAAAAACAAGATGTACATCATACAAATAATTAAATGTTTTCACAATCGGCAACTGATGATACCCAGTTATTATAGGGTAAACTGTCGGTGGTGAATTTCGGCTCTTACCTTTATCATTGTTTGGTCGTGTGTTGTTGAAAGTCCCTGGGTAGTGCTGTACGAATGGATGGCGGATAACTGAGGTGCCCTGAAGCCGAGCAGGTATCAGGGTCGGACTATTGGGAACCTGGTCTCTCTCGGTACCGTAATAACGACATGACGGTGACGGAGATGGGTATTCGGCCTTGTATAATTGTGGCCCTGTCGTCAAACTTGTCGTATGGTGGAAATTGTAAGGCACTGGTTCACCAAAATACAGCATTGTGAAGCTCGCTGGTTAAACTAGTGACTTTTTGATACTTCGCGTCTAGTTAATACTTGTCGGTGATTGAAGAAGCATTGAAATGGTCGGGTAAACTGGTTAGCTGTGTATCGACATGGTTGGTTTGTGAGAAGGGGACACTCAGCGGGCTATCCACCATCTTCCAGGGGCTCAGCAGGGTTACCACAGGCACGCTTCCTCGTCCGATGGGGGTAGGCTTACGCCGGATAATATTACACGGTTACATCAATAGTTCGAACATTCGGAAAAACCTCTTGGATACTTTCCAGCGATTCATTAAACCTAGAGCCGAAATAAAGTTCTTCCGTCTTTTTTTAAGCAGACAGACTCCTGATCATCATACCATGTGTTATACAGCATGGTAGAAAATGTTCACCGTTCTGTATACAATTTTCTCTCATGAATCAACCAATTGAGAGACTTAGTCTTGGACGTCCGTTGCCTGTGTGTCCCAATTGAATGGGAACTTACAGTACGAAGTGTCAGAGAGAAGTGAGCTGGGTCGTTTACACGGGGCCGAGCAACAACACTCAACTGTAGACGTCTGATCCGGAACAAGCACATACCCTTCTATGAATTTTAATGGCTGGCTTATTCTGAAGCACCAAACGTGGGTGGAAACATAGAGTCCTGTCTTATATCCAATTGGAATTTGTACTACATACCTTTACGGAAAAAATAATCTTCCAACAGTCTTAAGGGTTCTATCAACATTACCCTAATATACTTCTATACTACGATAATACAATAATTCTTTTACAGTTCCTGAAAGACATTTCTTCAACTTATTTTCATAAATTGAAATTTCCTTTAAAAAAAGTTAATGAGCTGATCACTTTAGCAGATAGACGATACTTGATTAGACGTATCGAAATTCAGATATTGCATCTACTATTTACGGGGTAATTAAGTGAAAGCGGCATACACTGAAGATGGTAACTCAATAGCTAATTATTTATCTTAAATAGTGGCCAGTTTGGAGGAGAGCCACTTTAACTGAGATCTAATATCAGCCTCCTGTGGTTGCAGCCTCTACTAACAACACAGTCAGATTTAACGATTCTAACCGAGCCTATATTGGAGCTTTAATAGATTTAACAGCTACGTTCCTTGGTCTTTCAAATATAACCCGAGAGTATATAGCATACAGATACCAAAGCGGAAGGGAATCAAATCAAATGCTGGTAAGTTTACCGAATTTTACACACACCATTTTCCACGACTACGTCAAGTTACCTTTTCTATTAGGTGAACTTTTTGTGAAATTGTTTTAGTTTTGCGATAGTTTTAGGGCGATTTTACCCAAATATGCCAGTGATTCTAAGTTTCATTATATTAAGAGTATAAAATATTTGTTTAAAAATAATCGTCTGTTTAGTGTAAGAACTGATATTGAGGTCTAATGAGCCTCTATTTGATGTGATTGGATAGAGGAGGTCTCAACAGGGGAGTTATCAGGCTAGGAATGTTAGCCAGGAATTCCATTGATCGTCCCGAAACTCCCGTGGTGTTCACAGAGCCTTAATCGTGGTAGATATAGAGATCTAACAAAATCAGAGTTAACCCCTAACCCTTCAGTATTGACTTAATGAGATGATTCAGTTCATTAGATGTCAAATTAATTATCAGACACACCAATAGATAAAAATTACATTTTATTTCTCACTAAATTAGTAAATATATCCATTTCACCAAGTGACTCAATATACTTTCATTACAGTTACCTTTTTCGTAGAAAAACTGCCTCGACTGGGCTTCGAAAGTTTTGACTAAATTGTACGATCCCCGAATGGGAAACATTTGGAAGAGTGTTAACGTGATTGGGGGTTATTTAGTTTGTTTGTTTGTTTGTTTAATTGGGGGTTTAACTTCGTACTCAAGGGTATTTCACTAATATGAGGACGGATTGTCCACTTCACAATGCTCCTTACCTAGTTACGGTGGAAAACCGGGGGAAAAAAACGCGTAAAAATCACCCCCGCGATTGCCGGAGCCACATCATGTGACGCATTCATATACCTTTATAAGCCACGGTGTTATTTAGACATGACGACTGGGGGTTTATGGAACCAACATAAATTTTCATTTGCAATACAATGCCTTGTAAAAAAGGATGATATAGTTTATTTGAAGCTAACATAAAAATCGATTTTTTTTTAGTAGTTTTAACATGCCGGTGGAATCGAATAATACTCGGATCCCAATGTTTACACGAGGACATGCTATATTTACATTTTACAATAAACAACTTTTTGATAGATCTTTACTGTGGGTCAGTATATAATATGTTCCGCTAATTACTACATAAATAGAAGAGTAAAGTATTGATGATTTGTAACTTTGACGGTATACGTGTATTTTCATGTGCTTTTCATACTCAGTTATCTCCCATAGAATGCTAAACGCGGCTGGTCATGAAGGACCGGTCAGCCGTGGCTCTACATAATCAAAGGTGTCACAGGTAAGATATTCACATACCGTTACACTACCTGCCAATGTAAGCGTGTCATCAGCCTACACACAAGTTACACAACACACAATTACAATTCACAGATAACAAGACACACTTTACCTATTCTCAGAGGACTTGTATATAAATAGGCTCTGTGGCGAGTTTTGAAAGGCCTATGAATTATCTACATGCCTCATTTTTCTTTAAATGCAAAGCAAAATTATAAGGACAATACTAGTATACCATTACTTAGAATATGCCTTGGAAAGTTGAACCACCAATAATTTCATAAAAAAAGGCATGGAGATATAGCGGAGGTTTTCTGCTCTCACACATTTCATGCCTTTTTATTTCATCCACATGTACAACGTTTTCGGGTAAACGAAACCTGCATAGAAGTTGATGGAGACAACGTTTATAGTTTAAAGATAAACCTATTAGTGGGTAATTGTATCGAATAGTTTACAGATAAACCTATTTGTGGGTAATTGTATCGAATCGCATTTTGTAAATCTAAGACTAGCAGTCGCCCCAAAATTAAAACGCGGTCGAAGTGTCTGCATAGTTATCTCCCCTATACTCTGTAGCCCCCTTTTTCTTCCCTCAAATCGTTTACGCTATGTCGGACATTTGGCTCTTTCCTACGGACGGTCATCTTGCAAGTAGTTCCACCGAGCTGTGTTGTAATTGTCAAAGAAATTTTGGAATTAACTGGGAAACCTTTCCTTTATTTTGTGCTGTCTATCTCGCACCCATAGTTTTCCGATTGAACCGTTACTAAATTTGGAATCCCTTGACGTGAATACTGTGACAATTCTGAATTCTATACCCACATTGTGCGGAAAACGGTTCAACAATACCAACAACACTAGAGGTGTGTCTATGAAGCAAGCCAGCCCATCCACTGTCCTCTGAGAGCTACGGGTTGAGTTTTAATTAAGTAAAGGTGAAAAAAGTCAAGTTGATGATTCACTGCTTTTGTTTTAATATTAAGCTAATGTAATCATTCGGATTTATTATAAGAAACATAAAGTCGTGTTTGCCATGCACGTTAAAATCTTCTAGGGCTTGACGATACTGTCATTTACATAGCTTATGCAACTCGTAGGCTTGTTGGTTGAGTGGGGCATACGCGTTGCAATTATCATGTGTTTTCTTCAGTAATATTTTATTCCAAGGGCCAGTGACTTATTGAGACTTCGGTAAAATGGATTTAACAGCTATATATAAAGTACAAAGGGAACTTTTGCGGGCCGTTAAATACAGCTTTATCTCTTAGTGACGGTCGTATTTTCACTAACTGACGGTCGTATCTCGACTTGTTGACGGTCGCATTTTCACTGACTGCTGACGGTCGTGTCTCGGTTGACTGTCGTGTTCCGACTGACTAATAGTCGTGTATCCATTCACTGATGGCCAAATCTCGATTGACTCGGAGTCATGTGTCGACTGACTCCGGGTTGTGTATCAGCTGAATCAGTAGCTTGTATCGACCGACGCGGGGTCGTGTTTCCACTGATTAAGGGTCATGTATCTACTAGCCCAGGCTTGTGTATCGCGTATACACTGACTGATAGTATTGTCTCCACTGAATCACTGGCATGTATCTACAGACCGAGTCAGGGATAGGTCGTGTATCGACCGAGTCAGGGATGGGTCGTGTATCGACCGAGTCAGGGATAGGTCGTGTATCGACCGACTCAGGGATGGGTCGTGTATCGACCGAGTCAGGGATAGGTCGTGTATCGACCGACTCAGGGATGGGTCATGTATCGACTGACTCATGGATGTGTCGTGTATCGACTGACTCATGGATGTGTCGTGTATCGACTGATTTAGGGCTGTGTATTGATTATATGATTGATTATCTGCCGTGTGTCGACTGATTCAGAGTTGAATATTTTTAAGATAAATCACACTTGCACGGGGATGTCGCTTTATTAAACTACAAACATGTTATGTTCTAGTTGATCTTAATCTCAAGTTGTTATGGGTAACCTACAGACAGCTCCAGACTTTACAGGTACCTGATAAATATGTAGCAAACAAGATATTCGGCATGGGTTTAGAATACATTAGTCTGCTAACTGGTATTATAAATGATAAATTAACCGTTGATATATCTCTTTTTGAACTACACATCAAGTGGAACATATATTAGTACTACCAGAATCTTTGTACAGATAATAGTACTACCAGAATCTTTGTACAGATAATAGTACCACCAGAATATTTGTACAGATAATAGTACTACCAGAATCTGTGTACAGATAATAGTATACTACCAGAATCTTTATACAGATAATAATACTACCAGAATCTTTGTACAGATAATAGTACTACCAGATTTAAGTATACTACCAGAAACTTTGTACAGATAAAAGTATCCGCAAAACCCCTTGTACAGATAATAGTACCACCAGAATCTTTGTATAGATAATTATTTGTTTGTTTGTTTGATTGGGGTTTAACGTCGTACTCAAGGGTATTTCACTTATATGACGACGTGCCAGCCCAATGGGTGAAAGAAACCACACTCGACATCACTGGCTACAAACAAAGACAGGACGGGACAGATACAGGACTATAACAGGACGCAATACAGACACCACAAACAGATCAGCTTCCTGTTCCCCTTTAGCTCTCAGGGCACCAGGGCAACATGAAGCTCCCTCCAACCGCCCGCTGTACAGATAATAGTACCACCAGAATCTTTGTACAGATAATAGTACTCCCAGTACTTGTATACAGACAATATTACCACCAGATTATTTGTACAGATAAAAGTATACTATCAGAATCTTTGGTACAGATAATAGTATACTACCAGAATCTTTGTACAGATAATAGTATACTACCAGAATCTTTGTACAGATAATAGTATACTACCAGAATCTTTGTACAGATAATAGTATTACCAGAATATTTGTACAGATAATAGTACTACCAGAATCTTTGTACAGATAATAGGATACTACCAGAATATGTGTACAGATAATAGTATACTACCAGAATCTTTGTACATATATGAGTAACACCATAAGATAAGAAGGAGCAGACGGACTTTTAGAACCATGGTGACATAAAAAAAAATTTGTTTGTCCTTATTCTGGAAAAAAAAACCCGCCTTATTTTTTTTATTCAACGGTTTTTTGTTTTATTGGAGTGATTAAGTACATCTCAACGCTTATGTCTGTATGAAATGTAGAGTGACTTAAATCCTAGTATGTAGTTGCCGGGGTTTATGCATGCAGTTGTTCTTATGTATATGGTCTAGTTTATACAATTTTGTTACCTTAGTACTTTAGCCAGTGCATATGACTGAGTGTGGTGGATAATGATATGCGGTGGGTATCTGGGGTGGTAGTCGGGGATATAGCAGGCTAACCTCCAGAATCATCCATCCGTGACCCATTACCCGGCCGACAAACCTTTATATTAAAATAAACAGCAAAATAGGAAAGAAGCTAATCTGAAGTACGGGACTACCTGTAATTTAGGCGTTCCCATGGTGACCCCTTAACTCCTATTGTAACACTAGTTCTCATGTCTTATTAATGTTTTGTTATTTTCGTTTCAGGCTACATTCTCTAACAATATATGGACAGATCCTAGATTAGAACAGTGTCTGTTTGATTGGGGTTTAACTATAGGTTATTGCACTCATATGATGGTGTGTCAGTCCGATAGGTAACGGAAACCACGCTTGACACTACTTGTAAGAAATAAAGACAAGAGAAACCAGAAGCAGGACAACCGGATGCACATATTGTTGCCCCTTAGCTCGGAGGGCACCAGCAAGCCCCCTCCCAACCCTCCGCGAAAGCTTTTAAGTTTAAAAAGCTTTTTAAAAGTTTAATAACTATTTCATCGTATATCAGTAAGAATTTGGGCCGCATTAAACTTCAAAAGATATTGCAAAAAGCACTAAAAATAACAAGGAATAAAATGTAGCCTGTAAAAAATAAAATTCCGTGTTTGACGTGTGTTGTGTTATCGGACACCTCCCATTCAATTGGGTAACATTGCATTATATTCGTTAGCATGAGGCTTCTATGATATAGGCCTACAAACCAGCAGATAGGGGGGGGGGGGGGTAAATACCTACGTACTGATTTAATCTAGTCTTTGGAAATTAAAAGAGAAGGGAAGAAATGGTCTTCCCGAAGGTATGACAGTAAACAAGTATGTCATCAATCAGGGATCGCGTCTACTGAGACGGGTGAGACGGACAGGTAGCGGGGGGAGAGATAGATGATAATCAGTGTATAGACCCGGTCCTGAATTGCCAGCACCTCTCTGCCTGCAGCCCAAGGCCCAGTACATACCTTTTATGTTCAACTCGCTGAAAAGTTTTTTAAGCACAGGGACACATAAAAAGGGTGTATTCTTTCCCTACATAGGCTGAGCTTTTCAATACAGGAAATAAATGTGGCTTAAATAACCCGGTGAATAGCTGTGCCTAAACAATCCCGGCTTGAAACGCTTGAGGCGAGAAGAAACCTCTCTACGTATTACTACAGGGCCATCATTACAATAACAAAGGGTATATAGCCGGCCTGCCAGATAGAATGGAGACTATACATACACCAGGCTGTCTTCAACAGCAATATTAAACTACTCTATGTTAACCAAGCACTCTGACGTATTGAGCCACATTACTAGCAGAGAAGTCGTGTTGTCAAAACTTTTCCAGCACACAAATAATGACGTACATTTTGTAAATTGTTATTCCTTACAGTGGATACAGGTCGTAAACAACTTCATTCAATAAACTGGCGCAGATATCCTAAACACAGGTGTAGGCCATTCTTTGGGAGTGAATCATACTTCAGGGTTACAGAGGGACCTGGGTGATAACTGGGCGGGGTCAACCAATTTCCCGTCTGTCGGGCAAAGCATATGGCAAGCGAAGGTCGATTAATCCGTACTCTTTACGGTTATTGGGAGCTACCCCCTCGAAGTCAATAACCTGTATTAAGCATGCTTTGTTATTTTGCCCATTGAATTTGTTCGCCAAAACACAGTCTCTAAAGGTAGGCCTATTTGAGACTTCCAGACCAAGTGCATGTCATCTTGATTGCGTTCTTGTATTCCAGAACTTGGAAGATAGTTCAGTTCAAATTGTAATGGGATTGAACACGTCACGTCGAATGTCACGATCGAATGTCATAAATTAAAGACATGAGATGACATTAGCCGTTTTGACAAGTGACAAAAGAACAAACCAAACTGATCATCCCAAGGGTGTGTCCCAAGGGTGTTGTCATGCCTACGTGTCAAAGGCCATCGGACTAAAGGCGTCTTGACAACAAGTGGCTCCGGTGTGAATGTACCCACAAGAAAAGCTCCTCGGTTTCTCTCATAAAACAGTCAGATATATCTTCTGTCGCATGAAATCCAGGTCTTGTTTTGGAAAATATTGGATTTGTTAGCTTTATCATTGTCGTGTAAAACTTGCCGCCACTGAGAAAAATTTAGTTCTAGGCAAAATCGCTGACTGCCAGCTGCTTTTTGTATACAAGAATAATGGAAAGCTGTTAATTCAATTGAAGTTATCTTTAATTATGTTGGCTAAAAACAGACGGCCCTTATTCACAAAACAAGAGTGTTGCCTCTATATTCAATAGATAACATAGGTTCGAACAAAAGTGTATATGTTTGTCATAGTAAAAGCTTAGCTGGCACGTTCCTCGATTATATACAAGTCAGAAGTTTAACTAAAGAGAGTCTATTAAGGAGACTATTTCTCCTCTTCCTGACAATCAATGTGTCCCCGTGTGTGACGAACACTTCTCAAGGAAACACCAGCACCATTGAGGTATAAGAAGCAGCAAGGTTCAGGATGAGTGGCTTCCAATGGCCGGGCTAGTACCACCTTTCACTGACTACACACTCTGGCCACAACACCCTCAATAAGCCAAACATCAACCATATGTCCTGTGAAATTATTCCTTATAACCATTGTACAGGTACAAAATACAAGTCAATGAGGAACGCATTGATTCGTAATAATTAGCAGAGATCGATTCAACTAACAAGTTATCCTAATTCCCCAGTAAACTTGCTTAATTCCCGGTCGATTTTAACAACGACAATTCAACGAAAAAATTAAAACCATACAAGTGTTGTTAATTGTTCACTTGTTTTCGCAAATAATATCCATGCTGATCTCTACAGCAGGGCAAAGTCATTCTGAATACAATTTATATATTTAGAGGTGGAGAAGTAGAAATGCGGCATGTCTGCAGCGATACTCAAACCACCACACGGGCTAGCATGAATATGAAATATATATATATATATTGCAACTATATCTTTATCTACATTTGTATTGTTTATTTAATCCATATTCCTTGTCGGTGTTGTTTATTTGTTGAAATATATAGCTGCAAGGTATAATGATTAAAATTTAAAGGTGAAGAAAATAAAATTACAACGGGAAAGAACTCAGTCTCTTATGGTGCAGGCAAGGACCAAATGAACTTATTTTATATATAGTTAACTATTATAGGTCATGCAACTTTAATTTATAGCCAATTAACATAAATAAAAGAACTTAGATTTCACCATTGGGGCTAACTTCTACATAAATACAAACTGTTTCTAATTTACATTCCCACCACAAAAAGATTTGTAAAATTGACAAATTAAAAGCGTATTACATACAAGCATAATTATTCCATTATGATTTTCATAAATAGAGACAAATTAACCTATCATATGTATATACAATTCGCGTTAATGGGACGGTTTGTAGACATTTAAATATTTATATTGAAGGTGTAGGTGTAGTAATGTTAAATCCACTCCATCCAGCAATATAAAGTCATCAGACAAAAACATGCCATTAAAGGCGATATTGTTAGTTGTAAGTCATGGATAATGAATTCTATGGATATATTTTACTATCTATTACAATTAATTGCATAGACTGTCTTAGATGGTGAGGATATAGAGGAGAAGTTCCACACCATTAGCCTAGCATGACTGTAACTAACACGCGTACATCAACTTAAACACTTGTTCACACTTATTAGCCGGATTGAAGATCAGCTGCTATATTCAGACCATCACTCAACCAGAAAGACACCAAGAAATTTTTTCTTCAAGTTCTCCATAACAAATTAAAATGTATTGAGAATATTTATACATAAATTGTATATAATTTTCATAAATCCAAAAATTCTTTATGTATAGGAGAGAACATAGAGCGTGTGAAAACTTCCACATATTATTTTAAACTAAAAGTGCGTTTAATTGTAATTGTCTGCTAATAAACGTTCTGAACAGAAGTGCTATAGATACGTTGTCCTTGTATAAAAACACACACAACACAGGGAACAGAGGGAACAACACGGAGAGAACTGGAATGTATTGAACGCGAAGGAAAAATCATTAAAACATCATAGAAATTATAACCATTAGAAAATAAGAATGTCATAAACAATAAGAAAATAAGAATGTCATAAACCATAAGAAAATAAGAATGTCGTAAACCATAAGAATGTCATAAAAAAAATAAGAACGTTATAAACCAAAAGAAAATAAGAATGTCGTAAACCATAAGAAAATAAGAAAGAATAAAGTCATCTGAAAAGATAATCCATTAAATCATTCGAAAACGTTTATTTGTTTAATTGGAGGATTTGTACCGTGCCTTATGTTATTTGGCTCATATGACG